>CM076572.1:938086861-938303409 GCA_034641835.2 Pinus albicaulis | reverse complement strand
AGACCAGTGGAAGAGGTAGATGAAAGGGTGAGTAAAGCTATCAGTTGGTAGATTTGTTTTGCATGAGATTTGCATTACACTTGGAGGAATTGTCCATGACAATTGCGCAGTCAAGGCAAGGGGATTCGAACCTTGAACCTCTTCATATACAAGCCATGATTGCGCAATAGAGGCAAGGCAGTTAGTGGTGTGTTTTGAACCCGAGACTTGTTCAAAACCAAGCTAGATTGTGAGTAACTTCATGAGAGAGTACTGAGTACTTGTGAGGAGTATTGTACTTGTTTGGTTACTTGATTTCTCCATTATAATATACACAATAGATGCGGGGTTTTCAGCTATAGGCTTTCCCCATACATACCGAGTTAATGTGTGATTGAATTGATGTGAGATTGCTTCTGTTATTTCCGCATGTGACAATTAATTGTAGAAGAAGGTTATGTGTTATGTATGCAATTCGAAATTGATATATGACCAGGTTAATCTTCAGTGAATAAGTGATTTATTCAGCTAATTTCTACAAGGACCTATAATCCGTGGAGGCCGATGGTAGTCATTTCAATGTAATTTATTAGAACACATGCCATTTCTTATTATGAGATTCAACAATCCAAAAATGGCATCATTCACATCATTTTGAAGAAGTATACAAATTAGGTCAAAGTAATTTTTTTCACATTTACGACTTCCCTCACATTTGTTGGTTCCTAAAGCTCGAACACTTTCATAACAAAAATAGGCAAAGTCAAACAAAAAAAATGGTCCACTCTCTTTTCATTTTCTAATATTATAATGAATTTTTCTTAGAGACAATGTTTGTTTGTTTGTTTTGGTTAGAAAAGAGTTTTCCCTTGGTTTTATGTGACTTTCAATTTATCATATGTACTATGTTGAGAAATGGGAAAGAATAATGTGTGACATTTATCTTGCAGAAATTGATGTTGAATGAAAGGATACATAGTTTAACCAAGCTACAATTCACTTTGGTAAAGGTGGAGGAAAATTTTAAAAAACTGCTTAAGAATACACCATATACCAAGTTTGACCATAAGTAATATATTCATTTTTCTTTTGCAGATATGTTATTTTTTCTACCCATGGTATCACAACAATAAAAATATTGATATTGTAGAAATTGTTTGAGGACCTCATTGAGGTTGACTTTTCTAATGTCTTGCTTGATTGATACTTTCTCATATGTCAGGAAGGATTTAAATATGAATTTATATGTTTATGAAACAAATATGATTCAAATTTTATAGATATAAAAGATAAAAACAAATTTCAATGCCTTTGTTTGATTTTTACTTGTCTATGTTGTGGGCAGTTTACAGGAAATGTGATTGTAAAAAGGATGGGGAGACAATGCATATCACTTCTTGGATATGGTTCATTCGCTGTTAGAGATCGCTTAGACACCTAAGCCATCGAATTTGGAAATGTTTCTAGTAGGAATTCCTATGGTTTTTAATGTTGTGATTATTTCACCTCATGGTTATTTTAGGCAAGAAAATGTTTTAGGAATGCCAAACACGATATCGGTGGACAGGAAAGCAATTTTTTTATAATTGCATTTTCCATTCCATGATATCCTCTCTTTATTGTTTGATTTTATTTCGGACATTTCTTTTTATTTTGTTTTTTCTTTTAACTATGAAATTGAAAATACTTGGTATCATTTCCATTTAAACAACAACCAAAGCTTGAAGATGAGATTAGTATTACACTATATTAGTTGGAATCCTTATAGCTATTTTGTGTTAAAATATTTTCATGACTATTAGAAAAAGTTACTTTTATGTTGTTATTTGAGTACTTGTTGTTTATATACTTGACTAAGTTGATGCGTTAGAAAATGAAATTATTTTGTGAATAAAAAGACAAGGATTAAACATAACACCTCAGATTATTTGTTTTCACAAGTTATCTACAACGCGAGCTTTTTATCATATAACATAGTTGACATGATTGTTCCTAAGCTTTTCTTGAAAGTTGAATACTAAGTTACTAAGGTGTTCTTTTCTATATATGGTGAAATTTTATTTGCTTTGTTTATACATGTTATCTGGCCACATTATAGTGGCCATTATTGCCCCAATGAAGAAAATTTATTCAATTTTCTTACTTGTATGGGGAAAAATGGCTTTGACATTGTTGATGTTGAGGTATGTGTCATATAAATGATTTATAGTCTAATTTAGTTTATATTCTATTGTTAATTTCATTTCATGTTTTACACTCTGCATTGTATCTTTTTCTGTTTTCAGAAAATGAACTCAGTATTGATGGTAAGAAGCATGAATTGAAAAAATAGGGGAGCAATAACATGTGAGTGAAAATGCAAAAAGAGAGAGTGGAGAACTGGTCTGGTGATACCCTTAGATTCAATATCTTGCATAAGACACATATAAAGACTGATGGCCAAGTCTTCAGAGTTGGTGAATTCACCTGCAATGTTTTGAAAACACAACGCTAATGTTTTGAAGTGATGAAACACCATTTCATGTGTAAATTGTATTCCAACCAATATTAAGTTGGAAACTCATATTGTAATACTTCAACATTTCATATAATATAATTTGTGTATTTGAGATTATTTATAGTTGTGCTGGATATTGTTTACTATTGTAATTAAAATATGCAACTTCGTGTTTTCATATTAGATGAACATGTACATTGTATGACATTTTTTAAATCATAAAAATTAATTTATGTTGATTAATAATGAATACAAAATCAATTTAAAACTACTAAATTAGTAGTTTATATTGATTAATGGTGAACACAAATAAAATGAATATATGACTAAATTAGTCATTTATAATTATTATTAATGAAAGTAAATGAAATAAATATAAACTATTAAATTAGTCATTTATATAATGAATATGAAACTACCAAAAAACAAAATGACTACTGCAAATGATAAATGTGTGATTACAAATGATGACTAAATTTTTCATATATACGATTATTAGTAGCTAATTTACAATACCTTATAACACGATCAAAATTTAGTCATATTTCTTCGGTCATTAATTGGTTTCAAATGATGACTAAAATTTGTATGTATATGAATATTAGTAGCTAATTTACAATATATTATAACACGACCAACATTTTGGTCCTATTTTTTGGTCATTAATGTTGATCAGCGGTTGTCATTGATGTCAACCCAAGCAGCACCAGGGGCTAACCCAATATTGAATGAGAAGTTTGACCTACCAAATTAATATATTCTGGGTCAATAATGCTTTTGATGGTTTCTACTTGTCGATATGTTTTCGTTGATATATGGCACGCCATGTAATTCTTCACGGTTTGAGAGATATTTATGTTTGAAGTTTGTACCCCAGTTAGTGGGCTAAAACCCCATGGGGTTGGGGCATGGGTCATTGAAAATTCATAATTAATATTTTCTAAGCTCCTAAAATCCTTCCCACGTTCACTTGTTGAAGCCCATCTCAACTTAAGCATTCATATATATTGTGATCTTCATTTCCTCCTTAGGCAAGGGATTCGGCCATCTGAAACAGGTCATCATGGCATTTTCGCTCTAACTTTTTTTCTACGAAGGCTCAGAACCTGAAATTTTTATGAGGCGAAATCAAAATCCTGAGGAAGTTGCCGTAAAACTTTCAAATCAGGTTGCACAATATTTTTGGAGATATGATCTGTGGAAGTAAGGGTTTTTGTAGGCTCCTGAAATTCATCTCAAAGAAGTGACCTTGGTAAATTCGTCATAACTCTCTCTCTAAGTATCAGATTGGAATGTCATAAAAAGTGATGGATAATGAACAGTCTGTAATTTTCTCTCTATCAATTTTAGAAGTAAATGAATAAACAGTGGCACGTGGCACTCCGTACAAGTGCGTTATGCTGATACAGTCCATAATTAGGGCAGTGTGAAAAATTGGGTATAACTCTCTCTTGAAGAACCCAAATTAGTTCAGACCTATGGCATTGGAAATCAGACTCAAAGGAATACTACAGAACCAAAAATTAGATATTGAGGATCTGAAATAACAGAGATACACCAGATTCAATATCAAGCTCCTAGAAGGCAAGAAAAAGCTAAATCATGTGTTGTCAAGGATTGTAAAGGACCAGAATTTCTACGGCATAAAAGAAAAAAAAGGTGCAGCAGAGGGTAGCATGACAAGAGTAGCAACCAAGGTGCATAACAGCAGCAAGAAGTTCATCATAAGAAGTCTTCAAGTGGGTAGCACTGCATACAATCATTGTAAAGGTATCATTGTTCTTAGTCATTGTAAATACATTATTGTACAAATTGTACTAGTGTCTATCTGCCAAGGGTTGAAGAGGCAGTGTTGGGAGGTCTAGGATCATCATTAGGTGGTTGTGTCAAAGTTGGAGTTATGGTCTAGTATATCTTCTTCTTCTACATCATTCTATATCATTGTAAAGTGGACCATTTTCCCTGGTACGGGAGTCCATTCTTCTTTTATTCTTCTACAGGGTGGTAGGGTGGTGCTAAGGTGAGTTGTAACTCATTGGGTGTTGGGGCATCCATTTAGTTTACTACTGAAGAATCTCAGGCTTTGGAGCATCCATCTAGTGGGAACTGGAGAAGAATTATTTTCTAGATTCTAGGAAGTTGGAACTTTATTTTCAATTGGAGTTGAATATTAAAGAATTATTATAAAAGCATTAGGTGGTTTTTCTCCCGGAGTGGGTTTCCACCTTAAAAATTGTGTTCATTTGTGTTCCTCTTGTTTGCTGCTATCATTGTACAAACACGTGTATTGAGAGGTGTAATTCTCTGAGTGAAAATATTGATTCACCCCCATCTAGGTAGTTCC
This sequence comes from Pinus albicaulis, assembly GCA_034641835.2. Lineage (NCBI taxonomy): Eukaryota > Viridiplantae > Streptophyta > Pinopsida > Pinales > Pinaceae > Pinus > Pinus albicaulis. The sequence goes on along the minus strand of CM076572.1, from coordinate 938,298,589 downwards.
AACAATTGGTATGTCGAACATGGTTCCTTCAATAGCAGTTTAACAGCTAGAAGGAGGTCATGGAGCATATCAAGAATGGTGTACCTCTGTTCAATGAAAATAATTATGCACTCTGGAAAGGAAGAATGGAGGTCTATCTCTTGGCACAAGGTTACAAAGTATGGGACACTGTTCAAAATGGATTTACATCAACCACGGATGAACAAGGTAAGAAGAATTTGGTAAATGATGCAAAAGAAAAGAATATTATTATCGGTGGACTTATTGAATCTTCTTATCATAAGGTGTTGGGTTGTAAAACCACCAAAAATGTATGGGACAAGCTTGAGAATATATATGCGAGGTGACTCCGTGGCATCAAGCAAAGCTTCAAATCTATAGAGCAAATTTGAGCAACTCGAATGAAGAGATGCAACATTTCTAACATGTAATGCATTGATGAAGTAACCAAGCTATGCAGGAAGGATTGGGAGAGCCATTTGACGAGAAGACTATTATATGGAAGATTCTTAGAACGTTACCAGGGAGATTCAAACCAAAGGTATTGGTCTTAGAATACAATGCAAATATGGACAAACTCAACAAAGGAATTATATCGAGTTCTCATAGCATATGAAATGAGACTTGATGAAGAAGAGGGTACTTCACATCTAGAAACTGCGTTCGTTGCATCTAAGAAAACCAATAAGGATAAAAAACCTTCAATTGAAAAGACATGCACGTGCAAGTGTGAAGAAAAGGGAGATGATGAAGGTCTTTCAGATGAAGAATGTGCTTACTTCACGAGAAAACTAAAAATTGGTAAGGGAAAATTCAAAGGTAAACTTCCAGTATGTTGGTTGTAGTTAGGTTAGGAATTTAGCACTATGTCGAAAAAAGGTGATGGCAACTCTGCAAAGGAAAAGAATGGCACAGAAGTTAACAAGCAGAAAAATAAAAGGATCAAAGGAACTGTCTCTCTAAAAAAAGAAGATAGCTTATCATCCAATGAAGAAAGTGACAACAAAGAAGAAGCCAATGAGAAAGTATTGTTTATGGCCAAGCACAATAAACAAGAAGTATCAAGCAATGAAGAAGAAGGTTTGACCATAGAATAATTTTATGAGGAGGCAACCAAGCTTATAAAAGAACTCAATGCTGAGAAGATCCATTCCAACACTCTTGAAGAAAAATTTCAAGGTCTCAAAATTGAGGTTGAAGAACAAAAATGTATTGAAGAGTCACTTCAAAAGAATTTGGAAGAAAGAAACCAAGAAAGGGAAGCATTAGAAGCCAAAGTAGTCTCGCTGCGTAAGGAAGTGAAGAAGGGAAAAACTGTCCAAAACTATGCCAACAGCTCAAGGGCATTGGAAGAACTCATCAACAATCAACGATCTTACAACGATGAGGGGCGGCACCATTTACAACGGGACTATGCAACAAAATGCAATGAACCTATGAGATCATAAATACATGAAGACTTCATTGGACAAGATTAGCAAGCATCATGGGGGGGGGGGGGGGGGGGGGGGGGGGGGGGGGGGGGGGTTCCTCGACGAAGATTTTCATCCAGGTACCAACATATTTTTCATGGCTATTGTTATTCATGTAGAAAATTTGGTCATAAAGTTGTAGAATGTCGCATGTACCCTATGAACCAATACAATTCCAAGAGATTCTTCAAATATGAACCTCCCAGGGCTCAAGGAAAAATCAATAGATTTGAAAATTTAAGAAATAATATGGAATGTTACAAATGTCAGAACTTTGGACACATAGCCAGAGACTGCAGACTTGAAAATCATCCAGAAGAATCTTCGAAGCCACAGAATGAACGAACATGGAAGAAGAAGAAGACTGATAATTGTGCTCTCGCTCTCAAGGCTCAAAAAAAGAAAGATGTGTGGTATGTTGACAGCGGTTGCTCAACGCATATGACTGGAGATAGAAGGAAATTTGTATCTCTAAAAGAGAAGAAGGATGGAACCATATCCTTTGGAAATGATGGATCTTCAAATGTTATAGGATCAGGTACCGTCACTCTCGGAAGCAAAGATGTTATAGCCAAGAATGTTCTATTGGTCGAAAACATGAATCACAATCTGCTCAGTGTTGGACAAATGTGTGATCAAGGACACACAATGCTATTAAACTCCACAAAATGTGAAATCAGGAAAGGCAGGTATGGTAAAATTGTGGCTACAGCAAGTCGAGCTCCAAACGACATATATGTTCTGGATGAAGCAACTAAAGCATGTCTACTAGCTAAAGAAGATGAAAGTTGGTTATGGCACAAATGAATGGGTCACATAAACTTTGACAATCTTGTCAGGATAAGCAAAAAGGAATCAGTACGAGAAATGCCGAAAATCTCAAAACCTTCCAACACACTATGTGAGGCATGTCGGCATGGAAAGTAGACAAAAGTCCAATTTAAAACAAAAGAACACTTTTCATCACATCCATTGGAATTGATACATACTGATCTATGTGGTCCTGTGAGAACAAAAGGCTTAGATGAAGAATTAGATTTCATGTTGATGATAGATGACTATACCAGGATGACAGCTGTCAGTTTCCTAAAGAAAAAATCTGAGGCATTTGAGTGCTTTAAGATCTACAAGGAGTTGGTTGAAAATGAAACTGATTTGAAAATAAAGTGTTTAAGATCAGATAATGGTGGAGAATTCAATGGAATAAAAAGGAAATTTTCAACAGCAAGAACACCTCAACAAAATGGAGTTGATTAAAGAAAGAATAGAACTGTACAGGAAATGGGTAGAACAATGTTGAAGGACTCAAAATTGGATGAAAAATTATGGGTTCAAGCAATTGATACGACAGTCTTCATTATCAACCGAAGTCTTCTCTGAAATAATTGCAAAAAGACTCCATATGAATTATGGAAAGGAAAACCAGCCAATGTAAAATATTTCAGAATCTTCGGAAGCAAATGTTATATCAAAAGAGAAGATCAAAATTTGGGTAATTTTGAATCACATGTTGATGAAGGTATCTTTGTTGGTTACTCACGCAAAATAAAGGCCTATAAATGCTATAATCTAAGACGAAAACAGATAGTGGAGAGCGTAAATGTTACATTTGACGAAGACGGTGTTCTAGCGAGTAATGATGAGGATCTAGAATCTTTGAAACTTGATATAGGGGCTGAAAAAGACACAGATAAAATTGTAGAACAAGAAGCAACTATCAACGAGGAAGAAGTAGACAATGATCATCAAGATATACATGAACAACAACAAGAAGCTCCTCCAAGGAGAACAAAAGAGTGGATTCAAAAGAACCATCCATCAAATCAAATCATTGGTGACATAAATGAAGGTCAACAACTTTGTTCATCACAACAAGCTCACGTTGCTTTTCTAGCAACCTTTGAGCCTAGTAGTTTTGAGGAAGCCAGCCAAAATGAACATTGGGTAGCAGCTATGAATGAAGAATTGGATCAAATTGAGAAGAATAACACCTGGGAATTAGTTCCACGACCAAAAGATAAAAATTTAATTGGGACTAAATGGGTGTTCAGGAACAAATTGAATGAAGATGGGCAGGTTACCAGAAACAAAGCAAGAATGGTTTGCAAAGGCTATGCACAAGTGGAAGGAATTGATTTCGACAAAACATTTGCACCAGTTGCCAGAATGGAAGCCATCCGAATTTTTCTCGCCTATGCATGTTCAAGAAAAATCAAAGTCTACCAAATGGATGTTAAGTCAGCATTTCTAAATGGAGAATTAGAAGAAGAATTTTACATCGAGCAACCTGAAGGTTTTCGACTATCACAAAAAGAAGACTATGTCTGCAGGTTAAAGAAGGCTCTATATGGTCTCAAGCAGGCTCCCAGAGCATGGTATGATCGTCTTGATGGATATCTACATCAACAAGGGTTCAAGAAAGGTACTGTTGATAGCAATATTTATTTACAAATAGATAAATATAATTTAACAATTGTTGAGGTATATGTGGATGATATAATATTTGGTAGCAATGATGATCGACTAAGTAAGAACTTTTCTACAAATATGCAAAGTGATTTTGAGATGTCTTTACTTGGTGAGCTGACATACTTCTTAGGGCTTCAAATATCTCAGCAAGAGAAAGGAATATTTATATGTCAAGCCAAGTACATCAAGGAAATACTCAAGAAATTCAAAATGGAAGATTGCAAACCCGTCCTTACTCCGATGGTAACAGGTTGCAAATTGAGCATAGACGACTCATCTAAGGATGTGGATCAGAGGTTGTACATATCTATGATTGGTAGTCTTCTATATTTAATAGCCTCTCGGCCAGATGTTATGCAAGCAGTTGGAAAAGTAGAAAGATTCCAAGCAGCACCAAAAGAATCACATATTATTTCTGTCAAAAGAATTCTTCGATATCTAAAGGGCACAGAAGAATATGGCTTGTGGTATCCCAAGGGTAACAATCTCATTATTCAAGCCTTTACAGATGCAGATTGGGCAGGAAGCGTTGATGATCGTAAGAGTACTAGTGGAGCAGCATTCTATCTAGGTGGTTGTCTCATATCATGGTTGAGAAAAAAGCAAACTTCAATCTCGTTATCTACAGCGGAAGCAGAATACATTGCAGCAGCATCATGTTGTACTCAAGTCCTTTGGATGAAACAAACTTTGCAAGATCTTCAAGTACAATTCAGTGAGCCTATTCCCATATTCTGTGACAACACTAGTGCCATCAGCATCTCCAAGAATCCTGTCATGCATTCAAAAACAAAACACATTCCAATCAAATATCATTTTGTTAGAGAACAAGTTGCTGAAAAGAATATCAAACTTGAGTATGTTTGTACAAAATAACAAATTGTTGATATCTTCACTAAACCTTTACCTTGTGAAGCATTTGAATATCTTCGTCAAAAGCTTGGGATTCTCCCAAGTTCTCATTAGATTTTCCTTTTTCAGAATATAAAGGGGGAGTGGAAGCGTGTAGAGGTCTGCAGGACGATTGTGTGTTAGCGCGAGTGGAAGTGTGTACAGGTCCACAGGATGGTTGTGTTTCAGGGGGAGTTACCCTTTGCCATTGATTTCAAAGGGGGAGATAATGTTGTAGGAAGAGGTGTCATGATCGCAGGGGGAGTACTTGTGTTGCCATCAATGCCAAAGGGGGAGATTGTTGATCAGCGGTTGTCATTGATGTCAACCCAAGCAACACCAGGGGCTAACCAAATATTGAATGAGAAGTTTGACCTACCAAATTAATATATTATGGGTCAATAATTATTTTGATGGTTTCTACTTGTCAAGATGTTTCCTTTGATATATGGCATGCCATGTAATTCTTCACGGTTTGAGAGATATTCATGTTTGAAGTTTGTACCCCAGTTAGTGGACTAAAACCCCATGGGGTTGCGGCATGGGTCATTAAAAAGTCATAATTAATATTTTCTAAGCTCCTAAAATCCCTCCCACTTTCACTTGTTGAAGCCCCTCTCAACTTAAGCATTCATATATATTGTGATCTTCATTTCCTCCTTAGGCAAGGGATTCGGCCATCTGAAACAGGTCATCGTGGAATTTTCGCTCTAATTTTTTTTCTACGAAGGCTCAGAAGCTGAAATTTTTATGAGGCAAAACTGAAATCCTGAGGAAGCTGCAGTAAAAATTTCAGATCAAGTTGCGCAATATTTGTGGAGATATGATCTATGGAAGTAAGGGTTTTTGCAGGCTACTGAAATTCATCTCAAATAAGTGACCTTGGTAAATTCGTCATAACTCTCTCTCTGAGTATCAGATTGGAATTCCATAAAAAGTGATGGATAATGCATAGTCTGTAATTTTCTCTCTATAAATTTTAGAAGCAAATGAATAAACAGTAACACGTGGCATGTCGTACAAGTGCGCTCTACTGAAATAGTCCATAATTAGGGCATTATGAGAAATTGGGTATAACTCTCTCTTGAAGAATCCAAATTAGGTTAGAATTATGGCATTAGAAATAAGAATCAGAGGAATACGACAGGACCGAAAATCAGATATTGAGGATCTGAAATAACAGAGATACACCAGATTCAATATCGAGCTCCTAGAAGGAAAGAAAAAGCTAGATCATGTGTTGTCAAGGATTGCAAAGGACCAGAATTTCTACGGCATAAAAGAAAAAAAAGGTGCAACATAGGGTAGCATGACAAGAGCAGCAACCAAGGTGCATAACAACAGAAAGAAGTTCATCATATGAAGTCTTCAAGTGGGCAGCACTGCATAAAATCATTGTAAAGGTATCATTGTTCTTAGTCATTGTAAATACATTATTGTACAAATTGTACTAGTGTCTATCTACCAAGGGTTGAAGAGGCAGTGTTGGGAGGACTAGGATCATCATTAGGTGGTTGTGTCAAATTTGGGGTTATGGTCTAGTATATCTTCTTCTTCTACATCATTCTATATCATTGTAAAGTGGACCTTTTTCCCTGGTACGGGAGTCCATTCTTCTTTTATTCTTCTATAGGGTGGTAGGGTGGTGCTAGGGTGAGTTGTAGCTCATTGGGTGTTGGTGCATCCGTTCAATGACTACTGAAGAATCTCGGGCGTTGGAGAGTCCATCCAGTGGGAGCTAGAGAAGAATGCTTTTCTAGATTCTAGGAAGTTGGAGCTTTATTTTCAATTGGAGTTGAAAAGAATTAATAGAAAATAATTAGGTGGTTTTTGTCTCGGAGTGGGTTTCCACCTTAAAAATTGTGTGCATTTGTGTTCCTCTTGTTTGCTGCTATCATTGTACAAACACTGATAATAATTGAAGATTAACTAATGCTCTAATTGAAAGAAATATTGATTCACCCCCCCTCTCAGTATTTCCAACTATTAATTGGTTTTCTCGGGTGATCATATAATACTATATTTTTTTGTATATTTGGTCATTAATTGTGACAATTAATGACCAAATCAAATATTAAATTAATGACTAAATTAATGACCAAATCAGTGACTAAATTAATAATCAAATCAATGACTAAATTAATGACCAAATGAGTGGCTAAATTAATGACCAAATCAATGACTAAATATACTACTAGACAACCAAATTGAGATAACCAATTAATCACTAAGCTAAAAACAACCAAAATTTGGTCACGCTATAAGATATTGTAAATAGCTACTATTGGTCACCGACCAAAAAATAGTCATTTATATGCAAATTTTAATTGTTTTTTTAGTAAGTAATTAGCCATTTTGTACTAGTGTTAAGAGTGCTTTGTGGGTGAAAAAAATAAATTGCTCAATTGAGTAATATTTTAGCCCTCAATTGATTTATTCGAGGGCTTAAAAATTACTCGATCAAGAATTAGAACAAACCCTCGATCGAGCTCCTCTGTAACCTAAGGATATCTAGGAGCTCGATCAAGCCACTTTTTTGAAATTTCCTACCATCGCAACTTAGGCACAAAATTAAAAAAAGTGGCTTGATTGAGCTATGGGCTCGATCGAACCTCTATTTGACAATAAAAACTTGTCCTTCATTTGCAAAAGACATTTTTCATAGACCGCGAGAGAAAATGGAGCTTGCCTGAGAGTTTGGAAGATAAAATAAGATGGAGGCGATTGACCCAACCACTGAATGACCCCACCGACATGCAAGAAGCTTGACCGAACTCTCGTCTAGAGGAGAGGGTAGGTGTCCTGTCATATTTTTCCTATTTTGATTATTTTTTCTTGCAAAAGAAACAATTTTAAATTAAAATCCAAAATACACAACCATACAAAAACCACAAAAAACCATAAAAAAAACAAGAAAACCAAACAAAACACCAATCAAAACCACAAAGGAAGCCATTGATAACCCTCAAAATCCACCAAAAAAAGCCATAGATAATTATAATTTAGGTTTTAAATTTTACTTCATTTCAAATATAAGTTTCTAATAATTGTGATGATAACATGTTCATTATGATTTTTTTTTTCTAATTTTGGAGGGTAAAAATTATTTTCTAATTAGTTTAGGTTTTGAAGTTTTTTCTTAGGAATTTAGTGAAATAAATTTTCAACATATTTTGATTTTTTGTTATTTAAAATGCATTTTTATGTAGATAAACGGATTTTGAAAATTTCACAATTAAAACTTACGATTCTAACACATCCTTGTCAAATTTCGAACAAATTTGACCAAAAATATGCCAAAAAAACTCTAAAACATAAAACAACCAAACTATAACAAATAAATAAATAGATTTCACATTACATATAACGTTAGTATATTATATATTGGAATAGATATCTTGACAACGAGAATCATTAGGAGCTTACTATTGAGATAATGAATAGGGTTTCTGATGGTGAACCTTTATTCATGAAATAAGGATTTTTTTTTTCCAATTTTAAATTTAAATAAATTTATATTTTAAATATTTTTTTAATAATAAATGTAATACTTTCTTTCAAAAAAATAATTACTTAAATAGTCCAAAACGTTATATATATATATATATATATATATATATATATATATATATATATATATATATATATATATATATATAGGGTTGGTTGTTATTAATAAAAAAAAGTTATCATAGTTCGGGAATAATATAATGGTAATAATTGAATTATGGATTTAATTTATTTGTAAATTGCAAATTATATTTCCTGAAATCCAATAGTATATGTGATGGTGCAAGCTTCAGGAATTATGAGATTCAACATATACACTTGAATAAATCATCAATGATATTTTTTGTATTTATTTTTAATTGAAAAAGCTTACGATTATTTCATCTCTAATGCAATGTCAAGTTTCAACAATGCATTGATACATATAATTAAATCCATGATGAAAAGTGCATTTAAAGTGAATAAAAACATTTTGACTAATTTCTAATGTGCCAAATTGTTTCATTATGTAGTATGTTGTACCAAAAACATTGTCTTCGTCTGCTTTCACCTAATACATGTCATGTGTCAAAGTCAAACATTATAAGAACTTGCCTTAAGGAGTATTTAGTTGACATGAAATTATATTAGTTTCACAAATAGGTTTATTTCAAATTTTTACATATATTTGCATATATATACTCTATGAATTAAATTCATTATTTATAAATGGGAAAACATGTCAAGTTATACTGAATCACTTCTTCCAATTGCATTTACATGGAACTCAATACTTTGGTTGATAAATTATCATAAAAGGGACTCTAAAGTTTAGGAAGGCTAGATTATTCTACTTGACTTTAGAAATGATTTTCTTGTCAACACTCTTTAGTCAACATTTTTTTCTTGGATTAGTTTATATATATTAAATTTACTAGTTATGTTTCAATTTTAAAGATCTATGATGGAAGCTAATATGGCTTAGATGACTCTTACATACTTAAAATAAAACTCTATTACTTCTATTCATATATTCTTTGATTGTATTTTATTCATTAACTCTATAAATATTACAAAAATCCCCTTCCAACTAAATTTATGCTGAGCCATATCCCATATGACCCCCAACAATAGGTCACAAGAGTGTGGAGGGGCCAATTATACATGGTCAGGCTTGTGAAAGATCAAGTAGCTTAACCAAATTTTGTGTTCCACTAGTAAATCATAGCTCTGATGCCAGAAAGAGTGTTAGACATAGTGTTTCTGTCTTTATTTATAATATATATAATGTACCATCATCACCTGTCACAAGTACACCCGCTGCACTTTTAAATACTATTTAAAATTTGTGTGCTTATGATTTGAAATTGTATTTAATTCCTAAATCATATTCAATTAATGTGTTTGAATTTAATATATATTTTATTATTTTTAGTTTTTTTATATATTTTAAATCATATTTATGATAAATTAGCCATAATTCTTAGAAATAAAGGAATATCAACCTTGTTCAAGCCCTTGGATACTATCAGGCAAAAAATGAAATATGTAAACGACAAGTTGGATCACCTCTAGTAGAAAGGATTTTACAAAATCAAGTGTTCATGTGGTAAGTGTTACATTCAGTAAACTGGAAGAGCCTTCAAAACTAGAATCAAGGAGCACATTGTTGACATCAAGAATGGAAGAATTAGGTCCTGGGCTCTTGCAGAACACTCCATGAAGACTAGTCATCATATATTCTTGGAGGACATAGAATTAACCTCCAAAGAGACTCATTACTATAAGAAGAAGATATGTGATGCACTAGAGATCATAAAACATCTCAAAAAATATAAACAAAGATGGTGGAATTGGGGTTAGCAGGAGCTTAAAGCCTCTACTTACACAATAAAAAATTATAAACGACTACTACCTTTACTCCTTCTTGTCAACCCTCTCATTCCTCCATTAGTACCATTAACTATTAATGAAAATAATCAAGGAATGGTTATTTAAAATATACTATCTTAACTATGGATGATTTATTTTAATTATTATTAATTAATTAACTATAAAAAATTTAAATTAAATCCTTAAAAAAAATTTAAACACATTGATATATTTAATTATATTTAAATTTATTAATATATTTGAATTGAATTTTATATATTAATATTTTAATTACCAACAGTTAAAAGTATCAAAGTATTAAAATAAATTTAATGTATTAAATTTTAAATCTACATTTAATTATATTAATGTATAATAAAATTGAAATCTATAATATTAATTTCAATCAATTATAAATCACATTAAATTTAATCCTTAAATCTTATTAATATATTTAATTATATTTAAATATACTAATACTTTTAATCAATTTTAAATATATTAATACATTATAACATAATCATCTATATCTAAATATTAATATGTTTATATATGTGATAATAAATTAAAATTAAACTATAACTATATATGAAAAACTTTTCATTACAACACTTTACATAAAATCACCCTAATTAAAAATTAATTTAATTGCAACATAAAATATTTTTAAACATTCCATTATGTTCCTCATTTATTCTTTCCTTTTTCTTTAGATTTGTCCCTCTATTTATATATCTCCTTCCCATTTGCTTTTTCTTGAACTTTTTCTTGACAGTGGGTCTTGTTGTAGACTAGAAACATCGACATTTAAATATGTCTATTATGGAGAAATTTACGAAATCTATTCCACATAAATCTACAAACATTAATAAGTTCCTTGTATGGACGGAAAACATGGCTTGAGGTCCGTTCTCCCGAAAATCTCAGGGTTAAAATTGATAGAAGAGTAGTTGATATTAATTTTCTTAAACAGGGACTTCAATCTCACTCCATCCTCTACCGATATCAAACACAAACTTCAAAATTTCCACAACAACGGAGCATTCACTGGCCTCAATAGATCCCTAATTCTTAAACAAATCTGAAGAGTTCGATTCATCCTTGATAAACTATCTGCCCCGGCTTACAAAATTCACCTTAAACTTACACATCTTATTCATTTTGATCTATGTTCCTCCATTAATGCAACACTGCATTGAAGGTAGAAAAATAATTCTGGACATCTTGTGACAGTCATGACAAGAAGCTTATCAAATTGGGAGCTCAACAATCCAACAGCAACCACCGTTTGAACATAGAGAACACCGAACTTAGCATCCCTGATGAAGGTAAAACCGGTACCAAAAAGCCATCCAAGATCGCAAATACCACGTTTAACCCCATCACATCGAACCAGCTCTGAAATTGAAGATGATGAAACCGATGCTCCAACATGAGTTGATAATTCGACATTAAAATAATCGAATAGTAATATCAACGACTTGTCTAATAAGTGAAACAACTCTGACGTAGAAAATGAATTCGGTGCTCTAACCCAGGTTGTTTCAGAGTACACCTCCCTCATAGAAATTTCATTAATGCAGGTAGATAACCCTCCAGTTTCTAGCGGTGCCAAAAATCCTTCTCCAGTCAAATGCAGATCTTCACAGCACACATTCAAATGGAAGCAACTCTGAGGTTGAAAAGTCAAAAAAAAAAATCCAAATGGTATGTGGGTTTATAACCATGATAGTTCGGTCAACATTACGTTGAATAATTATGATGACACCTCGTTGAGCTCCAAGAAATATGCAACAAGTAATATAATAAATAATCATGGCATAACAATGAATAAGGTTAATAATAATTCCAGTATGGGTGATAAGAATAATTTCATAACAGTTAATAAATTAAATAATAATCCAAACTCTAGCGTGGGTAGGTGTGATAAACCTCTTATACAGAATTCACATAACATTAACGTAAATAAAAAAGTTGTTAACATTTCCACTTATGAGTTAAATATCCTTTAACTTGAAGTTCTAAAAAAATGACTGAACTTTGCAATAGCCCCCAAACCCATTCCCTTTGAAGAAATTATATGTAACTCAGAGGATGGGATTCAAAATCTGAGGGATGAATAAAATGAAAAAATTAGGCAACACTATGCATTCATCTTAATGAAATCAAATCCCCCAAGAAACAACTAAGTAGAGGCCAAATGATAGCTCTCAAAAGCCTTAGAATCAATGAATACATTTTCATCCTAAAAGTCGACAAAGGAGGAGCTACGATTGTGATTAAAAAATCTGATGATGTCGCCAAAATGAAAGACCATTATACAACATCTACAACTACAAAAACATCAATGACAACCCCATTAATCGCATTATCAAGGAAGTCAAGAAAGACATCAAGCAATCTAATCTTGATGAATGGATTAAGAAGTGCCTTTTACCCAACAACAAGATCACCCCAAAAATTTATAGGGCTCCCAAGATTCAAAATAATTTTGTTCCCCTAAGACCTACAATAAACACAATTGGGTTCCTCACATATGCATTAGCAAAATATGTTGCAAATTCCCTTGCCCCGCTTGTTGGAAATATTGACTCCTATATAAAAAATTCTAATCACTATGTGGAATTTATCAAGGATAGAATATTGGATACTAGAGATCAAATTGTAAGCTTTTATTTAACACAACGTTTCACTACAATTCCTCTTAATGAAGCTATCCAAGTTGTTAAGGATGTGACAGACCCTAATACTATTAATCTTGTTGAAGTTTTTCTACATTCTACATTCTTCACCTTCCAAGGTGAGCTCTTTGCGTAGACTAGAGGTGTGGCCATGGGGTCACCATTATCCCCCATCGTAGCAAACCCTTACATGGATAAATTTGAGAAGATTTCCTTGGAAACCTACCCTCTCAAGCCCAAGTATTAGATAAGGTTTGTTGACAACACTAGTGTCGACTGGCCTCATGGGAATTATGAGCTTGAAAGCATTCTTAAACGCCTCAACAACATTTATAATGAAATTAAATTTATAATGGAGAATGAAGAGAACAATTTCATTCCATTCCTTGACATTATTCTGATAAGAAAAATTGATGGATCATTAGGTCACAATGTATACAAAAATAAGGCACACACAGATAACTACTTGCATGGAGATTCACATCACCATCCAACCTAGAAGGCATGGGTTCTCAACGCACTCTTCACAAGAGAATTAAGAATTTCGGACAAGGAATATGTAAAGGAAGAAATATAGTATCTAAAGAATGTTTTATTGAACACTGGCTATAAACTCAGAGACATCAATATAGCAATAAAAAAATCCCAATCCAAATCCACCATTAATTACACCTCGTTTTCTTCTCAAACCCATCTTATTAGAAAGACATATATTCTGTACTTCCAGGGTGTCATTGATAAAGTAGCCAAAATTATAAGAAATAAAGGCATATAAACCTTGTTCAAGCCCTTGGATACTATCAGGCAAAAGATGAAATCCGTAAAAGAAAAATTAGATCACTCCAAAAGAAAGGAGTATACAAAATCAACTGCTCATGTGGTAAGTGTTACATTGGGGAAACTGGAAGAGCCTTGAAAATTAGAATCAAAGAGAACATTGTTGATAGCAATAATGGAAGAATTAAGTCCTCATCTCTTGCATAACACTCCATGAAGACTAGTATTCATATATGCCTGTAGGACATAGAATTAATCTCCAAAGAGAATCATTACTATAAGAGGAAGATGTGTGACGCACTAAGATCATAAAACATCTGAACAATCTCAATAGAGGTGGTGGGATTGAGGTTAACATAAGTTGGACACCTCTCCTTACACAATAAAAATTTATAAACTACTGCTACCTTTATTCCTTCCCGTCAACCCTCTCATTCCTCCATTAGTATCACCAACAATTAATGATAATAGTCAAGGAATGGTTAAATAAAATAGACTATCTTGGCTATGGGTGGATTATTGTAATTATTATTAATTACTTAACTATAAAAAAATTTAAATTAAATCATTAAAAAAAATTAAACACATTAATATATTTAATTATATTTAAATTACTTATGAAATGTATTCCAGATTAATCACATCATGAAGTTATGGTCGATGTTTTGAACCATCTAATGTGGATAATCCTCAGGACAAAGGTGAAAAAAGCAATCTATCCCATAGGGTTAATAGTAAAGATGCATATGGTTCTAGTGTCAACAATTGGGAAATAACCGTTAGGAAATGGCCACTAGGAGTTCGTTGATTAATCAATCAATTAATTAATTAATTATTGAATAATAATTTTTTTAATATAATTTATTTATGAATTAGTTTTTAAAATACAAAATGATATTATAGATTAATAGTTTATAAATATTTTATAAAAAGAGGGGTCAAAATAAAACAATTTAGTTTAAAATAAAATACAAAAAATGGGTAACACAAATTAAATTAAAAATGAAGAAAGGGGATGTAAAATAAGTAAGAAAATAAATATAATCAGTAAATAAATAAATAAGTAAATAGAATAAAATAAAATAAAAGTACAATAAAATATAAAAATACAATAAAATAAATAATCCATCAAAAAGAAAGGCGGGAATCCAACTCCTACTGAGTTTCCATCCATCATCTTTGTTAATATTTACGTCATGCTTCTCAATCTCAATGTATTCTCTTAGCTTCCTATGATGGAAGTGGTTAAACCTAGTGATGACTCGAGAATCCTCAATGTAGACATGGTGTTTTTATTTCTCTACATGTTCAGCTAGAGACGATGAACAAGAACGATTATGCTTGATGTCTGCAGCATGCTCTTGAATTCTTTGGTTGATGGAGCAACCTATTTCGCCAATGTAGGGAATACCTCAAGAAGAAAAGATTGAATAAACCCCTTTCATATATTTAGGGTTTACAGGGTCCTTAACCAATCTAAGGGAACTCCTAAGGGTATTAAGGGGTTTAAAGGAAGAAGAAACACAATTATTTTTAGGAATGTGAGAAATATTGACAGTCGTCCCCTGGATTAAGGGAAAATGAACATTGGAGATTTGACCATCAAGAGATGGTTTAATCTTGGATTCCTTACTGGCTCTTTGAAAATATTTGAGACCTTGATGCCTGTTATAGCCATTATTTTCATAGACTTTCAAGAGATGATATTTTTTATCTTCTAAGTGATTAACATCAGAAATCCTAAAAGCCCGGGAGGCAAGGGTGTTAAGAAATCCTAATTTTTTGGCAAGGAAATGATGAGAGCTAGCATGAAGATATTGTTCCTTGTGAGTTTTCTTTCGATAAACCTGGTGTGTAATAGAACCATCATTCATTCTAGATAAAAGGATATCAAGGAAGGGGAGGCGACCATTGAACTCAACCAATGACCTCAAATTCCATAGTAAATTTGATTGAATCAGATTGAGAATTGAGATGGTTAAGAAATAGATCAAGCTTCTCACGACCATGGGGCCAAATGACGTAGGTATCATCAACAAACATCTTCCAACGTTTAGGGTCGAATTGAGTAGAGGCTAAAGGTTTGGTCTCCAAACCCTCCATGAATAGGTTAGCGACTATAGGGGAAATATGTGAATGCATCCCAACCCCATAAGTTTGTTCATAGAAATCACCCCTGAAGCTGAAAAATGTAGGGGTAAGGCAATGACCAACTAATTTGATGGTGTCATCATTAGTGATCTTATTTATGACATCGATGGTCTCTTGAATGGGGATTTTTGTAAAAAAGAAAAAAAATTCGAAGCTTACTAAAAAATTCCCTGGGTCAAGCCTAATAAATTCCAAATCTTAAAAAAAAAAACCAGAGTCCCTAACAACATAATCCGTGTGACCAACAATAGGCTTGAGTTTCTAAGCCAGGAATTTGGCTAAAAGATAGCTAGACCCACCTATTTTGTTAACAATAGGCCTCAGGGGGGGGCATCCTTATGAATCTTCGAAAGGCCATAAATCTTCAGGGTGAGAGGGTTACTTTCTATAAGATTTTTGCTAAGAGGATTAAGAGAATTCCTAGATTTAATGGCTAATGAAACCTCCTTTGAAACTTTGATTTGGACTGAGGAACGCAATAAAATACACAAATGCACATAAACAAAAATATGCAGTTTAAATAAGACTTCATTTCATTAATATATCATAATTGAAATATGGTTATAAACATAATGGAAATAAACTAGATAGGGCGTTGGTAGCTTATCTATGAGAAGAGATGTGGCGGATACATGCCTCTGAACTGTGTTACAATAAGGATTGAGGGCCTATTTATTATTGAGAAACAATATAAAACCCTAAACATCCAAAAACCTAACCCTAAGAGATGAAACACCAAATTATGGTCCCCGTCAGGGTAAATTGCTACATCAATTTCTTGGGGTCGTAACTTTCGCATACTATCTACGTTTGATGCACATGATACCTCATTATAAATATATATCCGAGGAATAAAAATATTAATAGAAAATAATGATCCTCCAACTCATATTTGCCGAAAATTTCATGCCCAAAAAACATTGTTTAGGGACTCAAAACGGCTCTAGAAGTTCAACACCCGAAAAACTGCCAAAAATAGTAAATTGTGCTACATTTAAGGAAACTCAAAAACTGAAAGAAACAATGGTGGGGGTCCAAGTGGAATAGGCGGGTGGCCACCAATATCCACTCAGGTCATTCCTCCCCCTCTAGGAAGCAATGGTCCCCATTGCATTGAGTTCCTGCATGAGATGATGAAACTTCTGTTGAACTTGGTCCCTGGTGAGCCACTTACCCTGGTGAAGGAGTTGGCCTGCTTTGAAAACTCAATATAGTTGGATCCTCTACTGGCAGGTGTTCTTAATCTATGTGTCCATAATCTGATTATTTGTGGCTTGTTCCAGACAGTATGGGTTTAACTCTGTTGGTGTGAGTTGTTCTACCATGTCATATTTGTCCAATAGAGGTCTAAAGTAGGGTCGAAGGTGGTTCACATTCAGCACTGGGTGCAGACCAATGAATGGTGGAATAATTATCTCGGAGGCATTTTCCCCTAAACCCTTGGTGATGGTGTATGGCCCTTATCGGAGAAGGTGAATCTTGTGGTGGGGTCCAGCGAGGCACTCATTTTGCAAATGTTGCCACACTTTTTTACCCACCTGGAAGTTGTGTGGCACCCAATGTTGATCATGCCGCTGCTTGTACTTAGCATTGGATTTGTCCAATATTCAATGAAACTATTGGCGTATATGCTGAATGTGCTAAATGAAGTTGTTAGCCTTATCAACTTCATACTAGACATAAGTCGAATCAGCCTGAGTAGCTGCAAATGGCATTGCTACGTCAATGGGACATAGTGGATGGAACCCCAAGCCCACCTGAAAGGGGTTGTGGTCGGTTGAGTTGTGGAGGGACCGGTTATAGCTATGTTGTACATAGGGAAGGCTCTCATCCCATGTGCATAGAATTTGTATGATCATCTTGTTGATGAACTCTTCCTGACCATGAGTTTGGGGATGGAAATTTATGGGCTTGGTGAGCTTGGTGTCCAGCATTGACTAGAGGTTGGCCCAAAATGTACTGAGGAACCTACTATCCCAATCTGATATGATAGACTATGGGATCCCAAAGTGTATTGTTATAGAGTAATTTGTCACTATCCCTGTACTCCCCATTCCTTGATCCTGGAGGACCCATAGAGTGACCGTTGTGTACTTTCCAAGCATGGAATACATACCCCTGAACCACACTTTGTCTCCATTTCATCTCCCTTTACAACTTTTCCAAAAGATCCCTATATAAACCTAGTTTTCAAGGTCAACGCTTTGTCTCAGTGTCTGACCCGCGCCGATAGTAGAGATTTACACTAAGACCCATGCTGATCGACGCTCTATCTTAATATCGGACCCACGCCGATCCTCTTTTGGAAAGTTTTTTAAATAGAAACAAAGCTTCCATGACTAGAAGCTTCGTGAGGTAGTGAGCTGGAAGTTTGTTTTGAGGATATGGCCGAGTAATTCCCCTTTGGGCTTCTTGTTCCCAAGAAATAGGAACTACTCCAAAGGATAAGCTCTTTTCCCATTATTTGAGGGCCCATAACCTCCTCCTCCATTGTTATATAAGGAGGCCTCTTTCATCTCTACTGCCTTAGTCGAAGTTAGAGTTAGCAAGCATAGAGAGAAGAAGCAATCATAGCTTCGAGAGAATGGTGTAGAGCGTGATTATTTTTGTGTGTTAGGAACATAGTGAGATCTTAGACCTTTATGTATGATGGTGCTGCAAACGTGCTTGGACATAGACATGCCAAAGGAGAGCCTCAACATTAAGGCTTGGTTGTAAATGCCCCTTTTCTTTATCATAATAAAATGTAATTTATTTTTATCTTCCACTCTTGTTTACATTTATAATGATATTTATAACATTCCTTGATCAGTTAAATAGGTTGTCATTGTTTTATGTTTGTCGTGATTTTATGCTTGTCGTGGTGTCTTGACTGTTTATAGGTAATCGAACGTTGGTAGCAGCGTGCATCGAGCTTGAGAAGAGCGACAAATCAAGAATCGTCGACGGAAGACAACAACATAGTATCAGGACAAGGTAGGTCATCTTCCTTTCTTTGAATTTCATTTACAATCTAGGAAGGTAGATGTTAGTATGTTCCTATAGTTACTAGACCCACCGTAGGGCTAGAGGGATTGACTCTGTCCACAGAGGGGATTTACCTGGACAACAAATTGGGGACTCCACTGGGGAGTTTACTTTGAGTTTGTCACTCTCTGAGGTCTTAGTCATTCGACGAGTTTAGTCGAACGACCATTTCCCTATTTGTTCCTATGTTTTTCATCAATTACAATCTCTTATTTTTTGCTTGAAGTGGTGAGTATGGTCTTGGTTAGGAGAAATTATTTGTTTTTTTTCCTTTTCAGGCAATGGAGCCTTTATTTATCTAAGAGTTGCACCGATTGGTGCTAGTTGTCAGTTATCAAGTTGCGCCAAT
Organism: Pinus albicaulis; assembly: GCA_034641835.2. NCBI lineage: Eukaryota > Viridiplantae > Streptophyta > Pinopsida > Pinales > Pinaceae > Pinus > Pinus albicaulis. The sequence continues at coordinate 938,279,411 of CM076572.1, read as the reverse complement.
AGGCCGTTGGTGCTAGTTTCAGTCCCTAAAGTCATGCCAATTCCAACATGTGTAAAAACTTAAGGTTTTCTCCCTAAGTCTTTCACCAGTGTGTGTGCCCTTCCGGTATTTTTCTCTATATGATTTACATTTTCTCCCCTTCACTCAAGTTGGTTTTATTGACTCATTAGCTTGGTTTTTGGTTGTTTTTTGGGATGTGCATCATTACATCCTAGTTTTTCTAGGATCGTTCATCAATTCACTGGTTGCGTGCTTCACAGGACATCGCCCTGCTGATTGAGTCAGTTTCCTTGCTTGGTAAGCCATATCTAGTTGATTACCTTTTTCTTTTTTGTTGATTGAGTGTTCAAGTCTCAAGTGTCTCTTGAGTTCATTTGGTCTTCTTGTTCGCTTATTATCATATATTAAATTTCTCATTGTTCAGCTGAAAAGTCTTCTTTCTCTGATTTCTTGATGTAAAAGAGAATGAATGCATTGTTTTGATTCCTTGCATTGGAAGTCCTCTTTGTCCTTGAACTCATATGTCTCATAGCCTTTTGAGGAATTTCGTTACAAAGTGTTCAAAACATGATTGTATTCTTAATGTTTGTTGCATCCCTTTTGCATTAAGCGAATTTGCATTCATTTAGTTTTCGTCTCAAAGTTTTCTTTTCATTAAAATGCATTAGATCGAGTTGCATTGAAAAGTCATGTTTGAAATCTATCATTGAAATTAGATTACATTATTTAATTATTGGAAACTAAAAGTCACTTTGAGTGCATTCTCTTTAATTAAAATATTGCATTAAGTAGATTATCGTTTCATCTAAAAACGCATTGAGTGCATTCTTGTTCATTCAAAAGGAAAAGGAAATTGTGCATAGATTACAATTGCCTAGTTTTCGAAAAAGATAATTTTGCATAGTTTACATTGTGTAATTCGCATCTTTGAAGGTTTTAGACTTTTGGATAGTGAAAGTCATCTAGTTAGGAAAAAATTTTGTTTACAGTATTACTGTTTGTTGCATCATTGTTTGAGACTCTTCCTTTAACTAGATAGCATTCATCAAATTGAAGGATTTGTATTCTCGTATAGTTGCATATAGGGGTTATCTAATGACTGTGTTATGGCCTTGGAATTGAGACATAATTCAAGATCAACTGTTAAAATTTATTCAATCAACCTAAGGAAGCATTGCAACTTAACGCTCATACTTAGATGTCTAGGCTAGTGACGTGTTATGGCATCATTAAACATAGTAGTTGTCATTCGCCATCTGGCAGTAGACAACGCTAGTACAGAGTTTTTCTCCCCGTACCATCGAGTATATAAAGGGAGACCCTCATAGTTTGCAATCCTTTATCCAGAGGAAGCCGAGTCTGCCAAACTGTAACTGTGATACACTGAACACAGCATTCGGGGAGACTGCCTGGATGTACGTCAAGTCCTTGGTCATTTCTCCTTCATTTGATCACCAAGGTGTATATTGCATTTCATGGAAACTTGGTACACCCTCTTGCTTAGATTACCTGAGTAGTAATTTTGGTCTTTTCTTGACTCTCTAAAATTGAAAAGATCATCAAGAACTTGTCCTTTCACGCTCATTCAACCTGAAAGTGACTAGAGTCATCTTTTGTCTATTTCTTGACTCTTAAAATATGAAACAATAGAGTTTGGTTTCAGTGTCTTAAAAAATTAACTATCCACAAAATATTCCTGGTTAAATTTACATTCCTTAGTGATTAATTATAATTGAGGCCAATGGCGACGTTTCCAGGGTTCACCAACCAAGGAATCCCCTCAGATGAGAATCTTGGTCCTTTTCCTTCGTTTGGGAATTTTGGTTCCCCGTATATGGAAATGTTGTCCCTTCCTAAGTTAACTATTGGTTTACCCATTTGGTTATTTTCAACCTCGGTGGTTCTGAACATCCAAATGGCTTCTCAACCAAGCTCTCCTCCGCTTGAACCATGTCAACCCCATGTTGATCTTAAGGTTGACCCCTCATCTTCTTCACCCATTTCTTCACCTTGTTCTTCCTCTTCAGCTGGTGAAAGTTTGGATTATAGTACCCATGTTGCTAAGAAGAAGAAGAAGAATTCAAAGAAGAAGAAGTAAAATAAGCTAGGGGGGAATAAACAAATATTGCTACCCATGCAACAAATATCGGGAAACCTCTCACTCCGTCTCGTAGAGTCAAATTCCATTTCAAACTGTGTGAGGGTGACCACCTTCTTCATGATTGCCCTGGTATTCCCAAGGTGTTGGAAGTGTGGTGTATCATCAGCCTCTAGGCATCATGCTGATGATGAACCTTTAGCTAAAGATAATGAGACTCGTAAGAAACAGGGTAAGATAAAATTTCCCTGTAGGTTATGTGAATGGAACCATACCATTCACCTATATCCTTATATGGATGAAGCTTCTAAAGTGTTGGATAACCTTTTAGCTTCTGAGTCCTATCTTCTCATTGGTTACTAGAAGTTTTCTTCAAGTCCTCCCATAGTTTATCAACCCATTTATCGGGATTCATCTCTAGTCAATTCCACTCTCCCTGAAAGTTAGTCTCCCGAGTCCATTTCCAACCAATAATTGGTTAAGAAGAAGGTCAACTTGGTTTCATCTATAGTTCACCAGGTCTTTTCTGTTGAGAGTGGGCCTCATCCCAATTAGGTTATTTTTGTTTCCTCTGATTCCCCGGGATCGGAGGGCGATCCTCCCGTTTCCATGATCCAGGATATCGTCTTCCTTCTTACATGCCCTTTGAGATCACTGTATAGGCATGCAATATGGTCGTACCAGGCACAATTGTAGATGAAGGCACCTCGATTAATGTTTTGTCTTCAACTACATGGAAAGATTTGGGTTCTCCACAGTTTGTGCCTGTTACTCATAATCTATTGGCTTTTAACAGAGGAATAAGTTATCCATTAGGGATCCTTCTGAAGTTTCCTATTACTTTGGGAGGGAAAACCATCTATATAGACGTGATGGTGATCCAAGTCCCCTTAGATTTTAATTTACTCTTGGGGTGTGACTATGCTTATGCCATGGGTGCGCTTATCTCTTCCCTCTTTCTTGTAATATGTTTTCCACATGAAGGTCAGATCATGACCATTGATCAACTTTAATTCTTTGGTCCTAATATGAAATCTGGTCTACCATCATCCCTTCTTGGTCCTTACATGTCGGTGATATCTTCCCTACCACAAGTCAATTATGTGGCCACCTGTTCCATGTCTGCATCCGCTGATGATTTAGTCAGTGAGGTAGTACACAATGTACTAGGGGCATTGGATCCTAATTTCCATAGTGTTGTTCTCCTGTCGGATGAGAACCTCTTGGAAGCCATGACTTATTATTCGACATGATGAGTTGTCATCAGAGCATAGTTTGTTTTCTTGTGTCAAGCTCCTTAAAAAATGAAACAAGGTGTTATGAGGATAGTTATTTTACTATGTCAACCTCGTTTAAAAATGAAACAGGTTCCCTTTTCAGTTTGAGTCTTTGATTAGATCTCGTAAAATAAAATTCGAGTCTTTCTCTTCATCTCATAATTGAACCTTCATTCCATCCACCTATTGGTAACCAGTAGTCTACTCAAGTGAATGCCATGAAGCTAGGGGGCATGTACCTCGAATTGAGTCATCATGCTGGGGGCGTGCAAATTTATTTCAAGCATAGTTTGTTTCCATTACAAGCTTGTGTAAAAATGAAACTGGTTTCCAGCATAGTTTTCTAAAATGTTTCAAGCTGTGTAAAAATGAAACCAAATTCAAGCAGAGTTTCCTGATTTCAAGCTTGTGTAAAAATGAAACCATTCTTATTTTACCTCTCGTGATTGCCATTTTATCAACCTGTTTTTCCACATGAGCCTTGGTTTTCTCATTCCATTGTTACCATTTTCTTGGCCGATCATATGCCCTCACTTGATTTGTTTACCGATTCCTGAGGAACCGCTGCGATGAGTGGTCTTGTTAGCCAGGCTCTTGATCTTTACTTTTTCTGAGCAGTTACACCATCACCAAAACCAATTGCTACCCTTAATACCACTCGTTCCTCTAGGAGGAGTCAAATTTTAGCTCTTTTCTGACTCTAAAAAATTGAAAATATTGCTGAGACTCTTGTCATTTTTAACTTGTTAAAGGCTGCGAAACGATATCTACCTAGTATACATTTACCCCTTTTTTGGGCTGGGATAGATTATTTAAAAAAAAGGAATACCTTAGCCTATCGCGACTAAGAGGTTCTCTCAGACACATTTTTCTACCTTTTTGGATCTATGAGACTACCTACGAAAAGGGACTATTGGATTTTTCTTTTTCGCTTCTTTTCAAACTCTCTAAACAAGAAAATACGTTGAGTTCTTCCTTTTTCAGACTCATTAAAATCTAAATGACATCGGAAATCGTCACCATGACGTAACTGAGTTCCTACTTCCTAGGGCTCATAAAATGTACTAGGTTGTATTTGTCCGAAGAACAAACTTATATGACAAGCATATGCTATCCTCTTCAAGCTTCTGTAAAAATAAAGAAGTACTCACCATAAATGGTGGGGTAAAATGGAAGTTATTCATTAGTTGTGTCGGCAGTATGTCACTCTTGAACATGACACTTGTCTACAGTTCGTGTGGGTTAGGATATCTTCACTCTATCACTTTGACTCCATGGGTTTGGGAAATCCGTTTGCCTCTCATTCGATTACCAATCTTTTCAACATGACCTCTAATCCTTTTTTAGTCAAATGCTGCCAAATTCGAGAGTCGTGTCGCCGATATGTTCAAGAGCAAATCCTTCTGCATTTTGTACATTCCCTGATCCTCTGTTTTAGCCTTGATTAACACTCATATTACATTTCTCTGTATCAGGTCGATGATGTGGGATTCATTATGACCCTCCTTCGACAGATCACTTCCTTTCGACTTCAGCTCATTATCCTAGAAGCTGATATAGAGACTTCTTTTTGGTACCTTAGAGCTTGCATGCCTCAATGGTAAGTTCTTTGCATTCAATGATAGGTCCTCATCATTGGCCTTCGATCGAGTGATTTCGTGGGTGTTCAATGTGAGCTCATTATTCACATTCTGTGGATTATACTAGTTGTACCTCATGAGCCATTGTCATTATTGGTGGTTTCTCTCATGCCTGTTAACAAATTTCATCATTAGCTGGTAATCAGGAGATGTTCCTGCATGTTCGACTTCATCTCACATATTTTCATGCTTGAATTTGTACTTGTTCAGGTTGAGATGGAGTGCAAGACCCTAGGTTTTGTATGATAAGATCCAGGCTGTGGGATATTGTGGTTTATCATGACTATATGCATGAATATTTTGACTCGGTGGCTGCGACCATACCATGAGTCTATATGAGATCCTTCTTAGATGGATGGTTGCAACCATACATTTCTTTTACGGATGGCTGCATCCATACCTTGATCATGTATTTTCATCAAAAGTTTTCAGTTATGTATATGTATCAATGATTTATTTGCAGGTCTCTCGACGGCAGCGTCAAGTTCCTCGCACGTACTTGTAAATCATTTCACCCCTCACTTGTGTTCGGACTTCATACTTTAGGGGGCATATGTTACAGTGTAATTTGTCACTATCCCTGTACTCCACATTCCTTGCCCTTAGAGGACCCATACAGTGATCCTTGTGTACTTTCCAAGCATGGAAGACATACCCCTAAACCATAATTTGTCTGCCATTTTATCTCCCTTTACAACTTTTCTAAAAGATCCCTATATAAACCTGGTTTTCAAGGTTGATACTTTGTCTTAGTGTCTAACCTGCGCCGATAGTAGAGATTTACATTGAGACCCACGCTGATCAGCACTCCGTCTTAATGTCGAACCCACGTCGATCCTCTTTTGGAAAGTTTTTTAAATAGAAATGAAGCTTCCATGACTAGAAGCTTCGCAAGGCGGAGAGTTGGAATTTGTTTTGAGGATATGGCCGAGGAATTCCCCTTTGGGCTTCTTGTTCCCAAGAAATAGGAACTACTCCAAAGGATAAGCTCTTTTCCCATTATTTGAGGGCCCATAACCTCCTCCTCCTCCATTGTTATATAAGGAGACCTCTTTCATATTTTCTTCTTTAGTCGGAGTTAGAGTTCGCAAGCATAGATAGAAGAAGAAATCATAGCTTTGGGAGAATAGTGCAGAGCGTGATTGTTTTTTTCTGTTAGGAACATAGTGAGATCTTAGAACTTTGTGTATGATGGTGCTGCAAATGTGCTTGGACATAGACCTGCCGAAGGAGAGCCTCGACATCAAGGCCTAGTTGTAAACTCCCCTTGTCTTTATCATAATAAAATGCAACTCATGTTTATCTTCCACTCTTGTTTACATTTATAATGAGATTTCTAACATTCCTTGATCATATAAATTAGTAAAAATTCTTTCGGTAATAATCACATGCAATGGAATGTGGTCAACACATTTCAAACCAACCAGTGTGGTTCACATAGTCCTGATGATTAACCACACTGGTTGGTTTGAAAAGCGTCGACCACATTCCATTGCATGTGATCATTACAGAAAGAATTTTTACTAATTTATATGATGGATCACAGAATCTTAGATTCCAAAAATTCCTTGATCAGTTAGATAGGTTGTAATTGTTTTATGTTTGTCATGACTTTACGCTTGTCGTGGTATCTTGACAGTCTGTACAGGTAATAGAACGTTGGTAGTTGTGTGCATCGAGCTTGAGAAGAGTGATGGATCAAGAATCTTTGACGGAAGATGACAACATAGCATCAGGACAAGGTAGGTTATCTTCCTTGCTCTGAATTTCATTTACAATCTAGGAAGCTAGATGTTAGAATGTTCCCGTAGTTGCTAGACCCACCCTAGGGCTAGAGGGATCACCTTTGTTCATGGAGGGGATTTACCTAGACAAAAGTACCCACATTGTTTCAAATAAGAGTTTAGCAGTTGCTTTTGCTATGATATTGCAGGCCACCATAATGGCCATCTTCGAGAATTTTTCGACGACCATGAAAACACAGTCGTTTCCATTCTTAGTATAAGGAAGGCCCAACATGCATTAGGGGAATTTTGAATTCTAAAATGGGCCTCCTAAGAAAAATTTAAAACCAAAATAAGCTTTATAAAAACCAATAGGATTCAATATGATGATGTTAACCATGGGGGATGATTCACCATTTTTTAAGTAAAAGGGTAAAATGATTAAAAAATAATAAAATAATAAAACTACTTTTTCAAATCGTATTTTCAGCTTATCCCCAAAGTTCTTACTTGAATTTTGAGTGGGAGTACTCGTTGGATGAAAATTTTAATTCCTCATCCAGGGAGTACTCATGTTTCAGACTTTGGATGGATCCTGCTACATGAAAAATGAGAAATACATAAAAGAACGTTATACATAAAAAACATGATTGCAGTCACATTTTTTTATGTATTTCTCATTTTTCATGTAGCAGGATCCATTGAAAGTATGAAAAATGGGTACTCCTTGGATAAGGAATTAAATTTTTCATCCAACGAGTACTCCCACTCGAAATTTGAGTAAAAAATTTTGGAGATAAGTTGAAAATACGAGTTGAAAAAGTAGTTTTTTCTTTTTTCCCTCTAAAATTTGATGATGTAATCAAATATTATTTTATTATTTCCACTATTATTTTATAATTTCCTTATGAGGCCCATTTTAGACCACAAAATTCCCCTAATTTAATCCATGGATATGGATTCCCAAGGTCGACTTGGGGTAGCCAACAGAGTATAGAGGCCTTGCTTCTTTATGGTCGATTTGGCAATGGCATAGGCAGTGCAGGATCTGATGTACTTCCCGACATCATGTCAATTTTTTGGTGAATTGAAATACTTTTGCAATACTTCCATTGTTTTCTTAACCCCGAAATTCCTAGAAACCCGAGTGCAGTGCCCTTCCCAAATAATCTTAGCACACTCGCTTGAAGGAACACAAACGTGTCCTAGGTGACATAACAGTGCATCCTGGAGGTGAAAATTTGGAACTTGGTTACCATCCAAGAGTGTCTTGTATGTGTGTTAAAATTCTGGATCAATCTTGTAGAGAAGTGGCTAATCGGAAGTCTCATTCCTGCAAGAGTGGAGCATGGTGGCTACCGCCACGATCGGTGGTCAGTTGAGGTAGTCTGCAACATTATTGGTGTTGCCCTTGTTGTACTTGATCTTCAAATGAAATTGTTGCAGATATGTGGACCACTTTTGAAGGCAATCGTTCTGTAACTTCCCCTGTGTCTGTATGAACTTTAAGGCTCAGTGGTCTATGTGGATGACCATTTCCTTCCCCAAAATGTAATGCTTCCATTGTCGGCAAGCCTGCACAGTGGAATACATCTCTTTGTCATAAGTGCGATACTTTCAGACTGTGTCGGATAGTTTCTCACTATGATATGCCACTGGATGCCCCTGATGAGTAAGAACTACCCCAATAGCATAGTCAGAGTCATATGTCTCGATCTCAAATAGTTGTTGCAAGTATCGTAATATGAGCATTGGGGCAGAGCAGAGGTGAGGTTTCAACTCTTCGAATTCCTTCTATTGATATTCACACCAAAATAATTTTTCTTCCGCTCCTCCCTTGGTGACTTGACTCAAGGGCCAAGTGATATGAGAGAATCCCAACATGAACATGTGGTAGAAATTAGCAAGGCCCAGAAAGTTGCAGAGCTATGTTAGAGTGGTTGGGGCTAGCCAATCCTGAATGACTTACATCTTGGTTGGATCAACTTGCACCCCCCGCTCATCAATAATGTACCCCATATAATAAACCTGGTTCATGGCAAAAGTGAACTTCTCTAAATTTGTAGACAAATTGTGTTGTTGCAGTGTTTAGAGGACCTGCCAGATGTGGTAGAGGTTCTCTTCCCAAGTCTGATTGAATATCAGGATGTCATCCAAGTATACTACTACAAATGAGTTGGTGAATGGCTACAAGATGTCATTCATCAGCCTCATGAAGGTTGCAAGATCATCCATCAACAAGAAAATAATTACCAGCCATTCGAGCAAGCCCTCCTTGGATTTTAAGGCAGTCTTCCACACATCAGAGGGTTTGATTGGTACCTGGTGATACCCAAACTTAAAGTTGATCTTGATAAAATATTTTCCCACCTTGAGTTTTTCCAGAAGGTCATCAATCTGTGGGATCAGGTACCTGTTCTGGACAATGATCTTGTTCAACACTTGATAGTTATTACAGAGTCTCCAAGTCCCATCCTTCTTTTGCACCAACATGATCGGTCTCCCACAGGTTGATGAACTCGTTCGGATGTGACCTTTATATAGCAGCACCTAAATCTTCCTCTTGATTTCATATTTCTCCATAACAGAGAACCAATATATTGGTCCATTGGGCAGTGATGCACTTGAGGTCAGATATATAGGGTGATTGACCTGATAGTGCAAAGGCACCCCTTCAGGTGAGGTGAAGATGACCTCGTACTCCTCCATGACATTGTCCATTTGTTTTTTTCATGCAGAGGAGCCCTGTCTAGAGGTCGTGGCCATAGTTTTCTTCTTTCCTCAAGGAAAGATCATTAGGAAAACAAATTTCCTGGTTTTGGAAATGAGTTTACTGTATTTTTTTGCAGTAACCAAAGAGATGGCGACAGACGGTGCCACCTTCGGTATCTTGTGCAAATTATTTCCTAAAGCAACAATAACAACGTGAGGTCAAGACTGATATACAACATTTTGCTTCCATAATTATGGTTGGCCTAATATTACATCACAAACATCAAGAGGGGAAATGTCACATATTACCTCATCTGTGAAGGGCTTGATGTTATAGGGAAGGTGACATTGCTGGCTGGCGTGGAGATCCCATCCTTGGTGAATCCAATCGATGGTGTACAGTTGTGTGTTTGCTATGGTTCACAAGCCCAGCCGCTTCATGACCTCTACGGAAATGAGGTTCTTTTGGCTCCCACTGTCGACAATGAACTGTAGCGGGGAGCCCTTTACCCACATCTGGGAATGGAAGAGGCGCTCCTCCTCCTGTAGATATTTTGGTTCTTCCTTCTAGATCTTCATGGTGGTAACAGTGCTACTGGGCTCTGCATCGACAATTTTCTTCCCTTTGTCACTCCCCTTGTCGGGTTTCAATTCAAAGTCAGAGCATTCATCTAATTTAGAATCCTTTAGCTCGGCCACCAGTGACTACTTGGCCTGAAAGTCACTTGTGTTATGAGTGGAGATCTCATGGAACTCACACCACTTTCCCATGTCCTTCTTTAGCTTCACGGTGTTTTTCTTTGCTTGCAGCTTTGTCAGGTTATCGTGGGCTACCCTGCCTTGGCTTGGTCCTTTGTTATGTGGTTTGGGGGCACCTTTCCCTTGCTTCTGATTTGCAGATCCAAATTCTTGCTTCTTTTGTTTGAACTTTTGCTCAATCTTGGTAGCATACCAGTATCCTGCACCAAGCGAGGAGATGTAGACGAACTCCATTTCCTCCTGAATGTGTCTGTGCAGATAGTTCTAGTACTTCAACACCAAATGTTTCTCTGAATATTTGATACCCAATTTTGTGCGCAGGGTATGGAACAAATTCGTTATCTCATGCACATCTTGATCCCTTTGTTGTCACAGCGTAGTCCATTGTATGTACTTGTCCTCATAGCTCCCCACGAGAAAATATTGTTATTTTATGGTGTCTCTAAAATAATTCCAAGTGGGTGTGGCAAAAAACAGGGAGGGTTCCCTCTCAGCATTTTTCTCACCGTAGGTTTCCCATCAATCCTTGACATGGGGGGTGGCTTTGAGGAGTGAAAAAGTAATCTTTTCTTAGTTGGAAAAGTCATGAACCAAGAAATACCCTTCTAATAGATTCAACCATATATCTACAACGTCTACATATATTTGGCCCTCAAATATGGGAATGTCAAAGTTTGATTATACCTTAAAAGGATTTGCACCTCTAGAGTGGTTGTTGGATGCAGATGCATCGTTGGTGGGCAGTCGTTGAAGAATTCGGTAAAATTTATCCATCATCGTGTTCCTTTTTTTCTTGAGGGACTACTTGAGTAATATTTTGATAGGATCTCCTACTCATTCGCCTTTCTTGTTGTCCCCCAAAGGTGGTAATCAGGGTTTGCGAGGTTGATCTTGCAAAGGTTCAACCAGATCAATCCCTAACTCCTTATACCCCGACCACGTTGGGGACATGCAAAGAATGATTAAGAGAGAGAAGAACGCTCTGATACCACTAATCCAGACTAATGCAAAAACTTAATAAAATATAGAAATACACATAAACACAAATATGCATCATAAATAAGACTTCATTTCATTAATATCTCATAACTAAAATATTCTTACAGACATAATGGAAATAAACTAGCTAGGGCACTGGTAGCTTATCTCTGAGAAGAGATGTGGTGGCTACATGCCTCTGAACTGTGTTACAATGAGGCTTGAAGGCCTATTTATTATTTAGAAACAATGGAAAAACATAAACATTGAAAAACCTAACCCTAGGAGATGAAACGCCGAACTATGGGCCCTGTCGGGGTAAATTGGTACATCAATTTCCTAGGGTCGTAACTTTGGCATATTGTCTCTGTTTGAGGCACATCAAACCTTGTTAGAAATATCTATCTAAGGACTACAACTGCTGATGGCAAATATAAAGTCTCCATTTTATATTCTCCAAACCTTTCATTCCCAAAAAACGTCATTTAAGGCCTCAAAACGGCTCTGGAAGATCATGACCTGAAAAACTGCCAAAAATAGTAAATTGGGCTACAATTAAGGAAAATGAAAAATGAAAGAAAAAATGGTGGGGGTCCAAGTGGAATAGGTGAGTAGCCACCAATATTGTTGGAACTGGGTCCCCTAGCTATGTCAAAGCCCACAATGTATTGTAACGGGTCAAAGGGTAGACCTAGAGTCCGCAAGCCACGGTTTACGGACCACAAGATAGCGCAGGCTATGATGATATAAATAAATAGATAGTTTGAGTCTAAGACTAAGTAAGATTGATGCTAAGTATGAACTATTGAGATCTATTTTGGGTAGTATTTGGTAAGGACTCTTGCTGGTTGTGTGTGCAGAGATCCTCAGTCCTGTTGTGTGCAAACCTCGCTGACTGTGTGCGCGAGTTGTAACTTGGGTTTTTACTCGATTTTGGATGTTAATGAATTTAGAATCTATTAAAGTATCTCTGTGTTACCTAAACTAGATGAATTTATTGTTGAAGTATCTCTGAGTTATCTGAATTAGCTGCAATTATGTCTATGTTATCTGAATTAGCTGCGATTGTGTTATTTTGTGATGATAATTACTGATGTGCACATGGATGCGAAGGTGTTATTAAGATCTGTTTAATAATTGTAGCTTTGTTTACGTTTACATGTTGTCTATACTGTTAAGGGCTCGTTAATAATATTACTTCTGTGTGAACCTGATAGATCTCAGTAGGACAACCTTAATTACCCGCTTTCTTCCAGGGTGCGAAAACCTAGTTCCAGCGCCCACCCATACTACTTCGAGTGAGACCTTGCCCTACAAAAGTAGGTGATTGCCGAAAGGGCTAGTAGTATAGGGGTTTGTTGGAAAACCTTAAATCTGAACATGGGTCAGGACCCTTCAAACCAAAAAATTGTTCCATTGCTAGGACTGGGAGAATTTTGAGAGAGAGATCGCGTAATGCCATGAGGCCGTTGGCGATTTGAGAAATTGGAGCTCAAATACTAGTTCGAAAAAAAGATTTAGGAATTTTCCATAAAAGAGGATCGTAGCACAAATCTAATAGCTAAAAAGTGGAAGAAAAAATATATTTTCATAGAAGTATATGAAATTTTACTTGTAACTTTTGTGCACGAGCTACAGGAGTGGCTAGCAAGGCTAGTAGAATTCCAGACGTGTTGGAAAGATGATCAAGTTACGCAGTGGACTCCGGAATCGATTCAATGATTGGAGAAGGATGACAACATAATCATCCGAACAGTAGATCACTAGATGGATAGTGTACTAGGAGGGTTTGTAACAGAATTCACAGTTGATCAGTTCATATCCTACTCTAAATCGGAGCGGAGTATCTTCAAAGGATTCTGAGGTAAGTTCTTGCAAACATTGCCGCTACTGATTAAAATATCACTGTGCCAAAAAGGCATTTTCTTCAGCCACGTTGAATGAATGACCTCTAATCAGGGTGAGAGTACAACAGGAAGTGGTAAGTACTACAAAGTCAATCGAGAAGGGGATAGATCCGTCTGCAACGCCTTAAGAGAGCCACCTCCGCATGCAGGAACTAGTCCTCCGACTACACCATCATCGAATCAACATAAGGGCAAGAACTACCCTACCCCTTTGACACTACCGAAAGAAGATATGGCCACACACATGAAGCTGCTCACCTTCAAGGGTGTGGGAGATGAAGACATGGACCGATTTTGGTTCGTAGTGGAATCAGTATGGACTGTGCAGAATTTTTCCAGTGATGTTGTAAAAAGAGAGTAGCTATCCCTAGCCTTTGAAGGAAGGGCCTTCGATTGGTTCATGGGGTATGTTGGCCAACATGCTGATCCATCAATACAAGAAATTAAGGATGCCTTAAAACAGCAATTTTGGAAGCCTAAGTCCTACTCTCAACTGGTGACTGACTTGAAATATTTTAAACAGGGACCCATTGAATCTGTATGGGAGGCTGATCAGTGGCTAAAGAAGGTTATCAGGGATGGGGAATTTAAGTATGAGGATAGATAGCACAAGGAATGGTTCATTTCCATGCTATTACCTCACTTGCGTAGGCCTATGGGTCAGTAAGAAATTGACACGCAAGAAAAATACTTGGATATTGCCATGAAGCTAGAATTTGTGACAAGAGACGATGCCTAGTTTGGGGTCTAGCAGATCCAGGGCCAGCTGGAGGCAATGTATCTCAAAATCTGGAATTTGCGAAAGGATTGAGGAAAATAAGCTAGTCTAGACGTTTGGTGCATAAGATGCAGGGTGTTAGGCCACACCAAGGATCAGTGATCTCTGTTAGTAGAGTACATGCAGGCTGGGGGGCCGAACCCATTGTACCCTAAAGAGGCTTCAGGACGAAGCACCCCCATGTTATGGTGTGCCAACTACCGAGTAGCCGGACTACATGATACCAACCAATGCCCTCGTCTTGGTGCCTAAGTTCCAGAGTTGCAGCAACAATGGTGCCGATTATACTCATCTTTGGGACATGACGAACATAAATGGAAAAAATATGACTTAATGATAGACAGAGGAAAATTTTTCAGGGTACAGGCTAACCCTTCATTACCTCTATCCCCCTTGGGGCGAGGAGGCTCCCCTGCCAGAGGCTGGGGGGGGAAGAGGCGGAAGCGCAGGTCGGGGAAGAGAGCAATTGGTCTACTATAATTGTGGAGAAGTAGGGTACTTCGCAAGGGACTATCCGAACCCTGCACAAAAATCTTCCAGATATTGCAGACAATTGGATCATGTGATCGAAGATTTTCTAGTACTGATAGTAAAAATGCAGGAAAAATAGAAGACACCGACGCATAATGTACAAAGGGTTAAGGAAGAACCACGTGATGAGGAACCTAGTATTAATGTCATCATGTGTAGTGGCATGGCTACTAGAGGAGCTGAGGAAAGAGCTACAGCTGAACCCCTTATCTGAAAAATCGCTATAAAAAAGGAAAGCTTGGACCTACAGAAGGAGAAAGAAACATTCCTAGAAGCTCACAAATACTTTACCAAAAATGAGGCATTTAACTCCAAGGCTCAACCAATCTAAAAGCGGACGAAGAAGTTAAACCATTCCTACAGGCATCTATGAAGTTTCTACGCAACCAGAAGGTAGTAGAAAATCTTCAAGCATTTATAGACGGCTGCATGGAAAAGACTGACCCTCCAACAAAAACTAAAGATGTCCACAAAATTTACAGGCATAAGAAATGCACTGGTCAAGAAATGTGGCTAACTGCACAGATTGGCGATTATGAAATGGATTATGTCATCTTGGATTTGGGATCCGATGCGAATTTCCTACCCAAACAGACTTGGCAGAGGATGGGAGAACCTAAGCTGGAATGGTCTACTATATAGTTGTGCATGGCTAACCAACAGAAGATTATACTATTGGGGAGACTATCAAATATTATGGTAGATATTGCAGGAGCTAAGGTATACGTGGATTTTGAGGTAATTCAAATTGTAGAGGATTTAGACCCTTATCCCGCACTCCTAGGATTGGAATGGGCTATAGACATGGGATGCATTATCAACTTGAATAAAAGGAGCATGGTTTTTAAGAATGGGGGTACGAGAGTAATAGTCCCTCTCAACCCGGCAGAGGGAGAGCACTATACAGAACCTATGCGCAAAGAAGACGACGTTGATCATATCTATAAACTAACTGCCCCGGACGAAGATTGGATTAACCCTAAGACTGATGGCGTGGATTTCTAGGAGAAAGATAGTGAATGCCTCTCTAATTCTGACAGGGAGATCAAAAATTGGCAGAACCAGTTGGATGAAGTATCTACACTATGGTGTCTTAGGATCACAAAGAGCTTCAGGTGTATCTCCTCAGAGGTAATAGATTTTCCTTACTTTGTTGATTCTGGTAGTATTAGGGATTTTCTTAAAGTGTTTGAAGTAGAAGTCCCAAGGGAACAAAGAATGTGGGTGCTCAACCTAACCATGCCTGCGACCCCTGTGCGGTGGTGGGAAACTCATAAGGGGACTTTTCAGGATTTGGAGGAATGGTGCAAGATGATGATCCTACAATTTGAACCCCTAGTTCACCTACCCATGGATATTTTCCTCGGTCGCGGGGACCCGCGCAAGCACTTGTTCGCGTGGATGGAGGTATGGCATGAAAGGACTTGGGACGAATAGGTCCACCTATTTATTCATGCCTTGGGACCAATCCCTACCACATGGTAGTTGGATGCAGAGCTAAATCAGCCCACCCACCACTGGGATACCATGAGGGACAATTTTGTGGGGACATTCGGGTTGATAGGCAGAACTGATGCATTAGACGAAGCCCTGCAAGACAAAGATGCTCTAGTATTTGATGAATCAAGCCCTCATGTAGAGTATGGGGAACTAGCTTGGGATACGCAAATGTAGGATGTTTCCAACTGTCGCAATCTATCATTGGAGGAATGTGATGAAGACCCAAAAAATATCACTATCCTAGAGTCTAAGGGTGAACAAGAAGTTGTTGGGCCCCTCTGCAAGGCATCGATGTGACCAAGCCTCTTAAGTTAAGGGAAGTCAACATTGGAACATAAGAAAAACCCAAGCTGGCTAGAATTGGGGATTACTGGGATGATGATATCGTTGGGAAAGTCGCAAAACTTCTCATGGAGTACCAGGATCTATTTCCCACGAAATTTTCAGAACTCAAAGGTATCACAGGGGACCTGGGGGTCATGCAAATCACTTTAAAACCATATGCATGCCCTGTCAAGCAGCGACCTTACCTATTGAACCCCAAGTATAAGCAGAAAGTCAGAGAAGAAATCGACAAAATGCTAGCTTCAGGTATCATCAAACCAGTAGAACAGTCAGATTGGGTAAGCCCTACAGTGGTCCAAGAAAAAAATATTGCAGGAGAAATAAGAATCTGCGTCGACCTACGTAAGCTGAATGCCACTTGTGTACATGATCTTTAGGAAAATATGGTCTCTGCACCTATCCTCATATTTCCTGACTGGGCAAAGGTTTTCCATGTCCATGTGGATGCTTCAAGGATCACCCTAGGAGTTGTCCTTATGCAACCGGGAGATGGGGACATTGACCACCCGGTTTCGTCTGATAGTAGAAAGCTCTCTCACGCGGAGCATAACTACTCCACTACTAAACGCGATGGGATATAAATGGTGTATGCCCTGCAGAAATACCAGAATTATCTCCTGGGAGGGCACTTCAAGATGTTCATAGATCACTCAGCTTTCAAGTACCTCGTCAATAATCCTGTGTTGGGGGGGAGATTTTTTGATGGTTAATAATGTTTCAGGAATATGAATTTGAGATAATTGTGAAGCCGGGGAGATTAAATGCAGGACCAAACCACTTGTCTTAAATTGAGAGTGGTGAAGAACCAACCGACCTAGAGGAAGGATCGCCTGATGCATAGCTATTTTCTGTTAAAGTGATTGATGAGAAATTTGCCGATATTATTCAATTCTTAACTATGGGGATGACACCTGCAGAATATTCAGTACAACAATAAAAAGAGCTAGTAACCTGCGCGACTGACTTTACCATCATCGCAGGCCACCTGTATAAGCTGTGAGCTGATGAGGTACAACGAAGATATGTACTAGAGCATGAAAGACAAGCCATTTTAGCATAAGCCCATGGATGCATAGCAGGAGGTCACTACGCAGTAAAAGCGACGGCGTAGAAGATCTTAAGAGCTGGGTTGTGGTAGCCCACACTGCATAGCGACTCTCACGACTATTGTAAAGCCTGCGACACATGCCAACGGATAGGAATATCGTCGCACAAGGATGAAATACCTTTAAAACCACATATGGCCCTACAGGCGTTCAATAAATGGGAAATAGACTTCATTGGGCCCATCAACCCACCAGGTAAGAAAAAAGGTGCTTGCTACATCCTCACTGCGACTGATTATGTAACCACATGGGCAGAAGCACAAGCTGTGAAGGATTACACTGCAAATACCACTACGCACTTTATTTTTTATCATATTTTAACCAGCTTTTGCTATCTGAAGATCTTGATGAGTGATAGAGGTAAGCATTTCATTAATGACACAATTCAAGCTTTGACTGAGGAGTTTCAAATCCACCATGAAAAAAGTACCCCATATCACCTGCAGGCAAATGGAATGGTAGAAGCTTTTAACAAAATTATGGAACATGTGCTTACCAAGGTTTGTACTATTGATCGAAGCGATTGGGACATGCGCATCTTGTTAGTCCTTTGGGCCTATCAGACCATGTGCAAGAAATTGACTGGGAAAACACTGTTTCAGATGGTTTATGGGAAGGAGGCCATTATGCCCATGGAGTATATCATTCCTAGCCTACGCATTGTAGCCTTTGCAAACATGGTAGAGCTCGATATCATGGAGGAACACTTAGCATAGCTAGTCGCCTTGGAGGAAGATCAATTCATTGCTAACTTTCATCAGCAATTTAAGAAGGCCAGGGAAAAAGTGTGGCATGATAAGCATATCTGACAGAACTCGTTTAAAGAAGATGAGCTAGTATTATTATATGACAACAAGTTTGCATGCAACCTAGGAAAATTCTGCCAACATTGGTTCGGACTTTATATCGTAACAGAAATTACGAATGGCGATGCAGTGAGATTGGTTATGCTACGCGAGGACCCCCTACCAGGATACGTTAATGGCAGCCATCTCAAACCATATCGAGCCAACTCATCACATACCAAATGACTATATGGTCGGAGTAGATGTATTAGGATGGATGCACACAGGCAAGAGGAAAAATGCAAGTAGGCTCGTTATATGCGCAGGGGTCGACCACAGGTCAGGAAGCATAGGAAGGTGCACTAGGCACATAGTGGTAATACATAACTGTGAAAAATAGCTGTTGGAATAGTATAGCTGGGTAAAAAGCCACTTTTACCATTGGAAGGAGTAGGCAGTAGACTATTAATGCGGTGATTTCTGAGGATTTTTTACCGTTTCCTCGATGGTAAGTTTCAGCTAAGTTTCATCCGACCGTTGTTCACTATCCAAATCTATAAATGGAGGAGGGTAGATCAAAATTGGGTTCCATATGTCTTGAAATTCTTGTGCCTTGAAAGTTTCAGTAACTATTGTGCTCTGTTCATGTGTGGGCATGCTACCCCCTCTAATCGGCGACCCCTAGTTCATCTTCCGAGCAAGAATGACTACGACCAATTTCACTGAGTCATCGCAAACCGTGACCTCTAATAAGAGAGAATCCAATGAAGTATTGGAGGTAACCTCTGAATTCGAAGAGGTCATGTCCACACCGACCAAGGGGAAGCAAGTGGAGAAAAATAAGAGTAAGGGGAAAGGCTAGGAGCAAGGGCAAAGGAGGAATATGAAATGGGCTGGGGTGAAGCCACGCACTTCCCCTCAGAACGTGCAATCCCCTTGAAAGGTGCCTAGGGCATGCTTGCCTAACCTGACAAAGCGACCTCTGTCTGCTCAGGAAGAAGCTCTGCTCACTACCCTACTAACTTGGCTACCGCCCTATGTTCGTCCTAGAAGTCCCTCGGTGAGCACGCCCAAGAATCTCGATGTTGTGCGCTCCTATCTACAAATGTCGTTGATTCTGAATGAAGTCCCCATAATTGGAGAAGCATTTGGAAAACTCCCCTCAGTTAATTTCAATGATCACGACCTTGCCAACCTGGAGGCCTTCCCAAAATTGGAACTTGAGCTATATCTTGAAAGAGTACTGGAGGACGATGTGCTAAATGTAGTACCAATGCTGTGGGCGCATGGGTTACAAGGTTCAGGATTACTAAACTTGCTGCAAATACCTCACTTTGGCTGATAAAATATCACCAAATTAGTTGTGCGACAACTACTAGCCTTGATCCATAACGACAGCTTGTGGATCCAGGACTGCATTCCTATCGATGTCACCCTAATTCACCACATTACTGGTCTCCCCATGGAGGGGCCGAATCTAGTGGAGCGCGTCAACAAGAAGTATGAGCAACAGATCGCCGACAAGGTGTGAGAACTATTGTTGACCCTTGAGTGCACATGGGTACCATGTTTCTGGCTTGTAAAATGATGCGCAAATTCCAGGCTACAATTGTCCCCACCTATGTCATTCAGCTTGCTAGCCACTGGGAAAAGGGGGTCTGCTTTAGCTGGTCGCAGTTGCTCTGCACCGAGTTTCTGGAAAACGTTCACAAGACCCAGGACCACGGGAAGACGTTCTGTTACTCTTGGCTACTACTCTAATTGCATTGGTCACATGGGTAACCCCCTGAAGGATCGGTCCTCCCTAAGCTAGAACTAGGCATGTGTGAAGGGGCGCAATAAGCAAACTTGTGTGATTCAAAGGATGCGAAGCGTATTGAGGAAAACAAAGTATTTTGGGTATTGTTTGAGGGTGTGCTCGCAGTAGCAATTAACTCCCATCCACGCCTGTTGCTGACAGTCTATGAAAAGTATAAGCACATCGCAGCATTCCAGGTTACAATGCACAATATGCAGATACGGGGTTTTAAGGATCCAGCTTGGATGTCGCTGACTTACATGGTTGCCAATGAGGAAATCAATTGGCTCATCGTGTCTTGGCCACCGCAATGGAAATTGGGATTAAAATCGGTAATTACTAACACTGCTGGTACAAGCATAGCTCCAAAAACCACCACCCCACCTGATACTACCAAGAACTCAAAAGGTCGTGGCCCAGAAGGATCCACTAGGATGGAGGTTCCCCCAGATGCAGCGCAGGACGTGGAGCAGGAAATGCAGTGGGACATAGAGACTGAGGGCTGGGATGCGTAGGGTGCTAGTTCCCCGCAAGGCACAAAATGGATAATTGAACCTCTCAAGGGCTGGAAAACGAAATGATGAGCTACGAGGCCCAGTAGGGAGATTGAGATTACTTTAACCGAGGAACATTTGGAGCAAATTGCAGATGCGGTCACCCTTACTTCGGAGGACATGTGGCTTGTCTAGGAAGAAGAAAAGAAGGTCACGGTCTCCGCATTACAGTCTGAGCTCCAAGCTCTTCATCTCAAAGCCGATACCCTGCAAACGAGTGTGGTCCAAGCGAGGCTGCCTTAAGCGACCAACACTGAGTTGATCTACACATCTGAGAGACACCTCTGCCCCCTTCCAGGTGCAACAATCACTTTGAGTCTACCCAGCTTATGTGCGGAAGTCCAGGCCTACACGAAAGTACATCTAGACTTCGCTTGGCTTTAGAGCCAGCCACTACAAAGTTTCCACACATCCCTCTTTGAGGAAATCCAGCACACAGACTGACAGGTGCAGCAGTATCTAAGTACAGTCGAGCAGACCATCATAGAAAATACTACCGAGGCGTCCCAGACATAGGCCGTGTGTATCCTTGCCACCACACAGTAGACTGAGTTGGAATGTATGATCAGCAGACTCTACACAGTTGTGACCGAAGATATTCTGACCTCTGCCACCCCCCAAGCCAAGATTGAGGGGCTCATTGTAGCCCTAAAAGCCTCTCCTATCAAGATCCAGAGCATTAAGGCCAAGATGGAGAAGCGGATTTTTGCGTTGCAAGCTAAGTTACAACTGGAAACCCCTCCTGAGGTACATGCCCAGAGAGCTGTGTTGGTCACAGAAGCTACGAACACCATTACATCACAAATTACTTAGAGCATCGAATTTCTTAAGACAACTATGCAGTTGTGTTCTATGGTGTAGCACGACCCTCTTCAACACAGGTTTACCCAAGAACTGCACCAAAAGGACGAATAATATGAACAAATGGAGGCTACAATGCCCACTCTGATCCCAGCCCAACGCCTGGCATGTCTACAAGCCAGCCATGTGCTCAGAGATGACCTGGAAGGGCTTCGCCACAGGAAGAAGGTCCTCAGTGACCACCTCAAGCCATGGGCCGATGCAGCCCTCAAGATATCTCAGGACTTGGATGTCGTAGTCAAACAGCTGAATCAGGCCCTGGAGAGTGTCACTGCTGCCACATAAGGCCCAACTTCGCAAAATTTGGTGGACATTGCGCAGAACGCTACCGCGCAGATCAAATGAGTGTTGCCCCCTCTGGTTGATGAAATCAAGCATCTCCAGGCAAAGATGCAAACCCCATGGCCACTATGACTCTAGAAGAGTCACAAGAACTTATTGGGGGCCTATTGGAATGGGGTCCCCTAGCTACATTTTTTGATATATATTTTGCAATAATTAGCCTAGCGTAGGGGATTTTGGGTAGGTCAAAGCCCCCAATATATTGTAACGGGTCAAAGGGTAGACCTAGAGTCTGCAAGCCATGGTTTGCGAACCACAGGATAGCGCAGACTATGATGATATAAATAGATAGATAATTTGAGTCTATGACTAAGTAATATCGATGCTAAGTACGAAATATTGAGATCTTTCTTGGGTACTATTGGGTAAGGAATCACACTGGCTGTGTGCATGGAGATCCTTAATCCTGTTGTCTGCGGACCCCGCCAGCTATGTTCATGGGTTGTAACTTGGGTTTATAGCTTGTTTTTGTATGTTAACGAATGAAAAATCTATTGAAGTGTCTCTATGTTACCTGAACTAGTTGTGTTTACCATTAAAGTATCTCTAAGTTATCTAAACTAGCTGCGATTATGTCTATGTTATCTGAATTAGCTGTGATTGTGTTATTCTGTGATGATAATTACTGATGCGCATGTGGATGATAAGGTGTTGCTAAGATATGCTTAATAATAGTAGCTTTTTTTATGTTTACATGTTGTCTATACTATTAAGGGCTTCATAATAAGATTGATTCTATTCGAACCTGATAGATCTCAATAAGGCTACCTTAATTACCCTCTTTCTCCTAGGGTGTGGAAACCTGGTTCCAGCACCCACCCATACTACTTCGGGTGAGATCTTGTCCTGTAAAAGTAGGTCATTGCTGAAAGGGCCAATAGTATAGGGGTTTTTTGGCAAACCTTAAATCCGAACCTAGGTCAGTACCCCTCAAACCAACAAATCTCCACCTAGATCAACTTTTTTGATGGGATTCTCAATAAGCTTAACATAACTCCCATTATTATAAAGGTGGTCCATCATTTTTCTCTCGTAGTCAGATCTATATAAAATAACCACTACCCCTCCTTTGTAAAATTTTAAGAAGACAATGTCGAGGTTATCCCTTTCAAGAGACCATCCATGTCATAAACTAGACCACTGATGATGACACTGCAAACTTAGTTGGTTTTTGCCTTCCCTTTATTTTTTTCAGCTTCAAGGGTGATCTCTATTAACAAACTTGTGGGTTTGCAATGGGTTCCCCTCTTTCCCCTATAGTTGTTAACTTTTTCATGGAGGATTTTGAGACCAAAGCTTTGGCCTTTGCTCAATTCCACCCCAAATTTTGGAAGAGGTTTGTTGATGATACCTGCGTCATTTTGCCTCATGGATGTGAGAAGCTTGTTCTCTTTCTTAACCATCTTAATTCTCAATCCGACTCCATCAAATTAACTATGGAAGTTCAAGTCAATGGTTGCCTCCCCTTCCTTGATATTCTTCTCTCTAGATTAGATGATGGTTCCATTTCACACCAGGTTTATCGAAAGAAAACTCACACCGAACGATATCTTCATGCTAGCTGTCATCATTTCCCTACACAAAAATTAGGGGTTCTTAACACCATTGCCTCCTGGGTTCTTAGGATTTCTGATGTTAATCATTTCAAATATGAAAAAATATCATCTCCTTAAAGTCTTTGAAAATAATGGCTATAGAAGGCATCAAGGTCTCAAAGCTTTTCAAAGAGCTAGTAAGGAATCCAATATTAAACCTTCTCGTGATGGTCAAATCACTAATTTTCATCTTCCCTTTATCCAATAGACGACTAACAAAATCGCTCACATTTTTAAAAATATGTGTGTTTCTTCTTCGTTTAAACCCCTTAATACCCTTAGGAATTCCCTTAGATCGGTTAAGGACCCTGTAAACACTAAATATATGAAAGGGGTTTATTCAATCCCTTGTTCTTGTGGTATTCCCTACATTTAGGAAAGAGGTTGCTCCATTAACCAAAGAATTCAAGAGCATGTTGTAGACATCAAGTACAATCATTCTTGTTCGTCAGCTCTAGCTGAACATATAGAGAAATCCAAACACCATGTTTGCATTGAGGATTCTTGGGTCATTATTAGGGTTAACCACTTCCATCAGAGGAAGCTAAGATAATCCATTGACATTGAGAAGCATGCAGTAAATATTAACAGAGGCGATGGATGGAAACTTAGTAGGAGATGGATTCCCACCATTTCTTTTTTATGGATCTATTTATTTATTTATTTTGTTTGTACACATGTTTATACTTTTATTTTATTTTTATTTGAATTGATTTTATTCTATTTACTTATTTATTTATTTACTGATTATATTTATTTTTCTTACTTATTTTACATCCCTTTTCTTCATTTTTAATTTAATTTGTGTTACCTATTTATTTATTTTATTTTTTTCTAATTTGTTTTATTTTGACCCCTCTTATTATAAAATATTTATAAACTATTACTCTATAATATCAATTTGTATTTTAAAAACTAATTGATGAATAAATAATACTAAAAGGATTTCTTATTCCATAATTAATTAATTAATTGATTGATTCATCAACTAACTCTTAACAAATATTTCCCAACGGTTATTTCCCAATGGATAGCACTGGAACCAAGTGCATCTTTAATATTTAACCCTATGGGATAGATTCATTTTTTCACCTTTGTCCTAAGGATGAACCACATTAGATGGTTCGAAACGTCAACCATAACTTCATGATGTGATTAATCCGAAAGATATTTTATAATCAATATGGATCACAAAAGTATAAGATCAAATATTTTAATTTAATTTAATATTTTAATATTTTAATTATCAACAATTAAAAATATTAATGTATTAAAATAAATTCAATGTAATAATATTTTAAATCTGCATTTAAATATATTAATGCATAATAAAATTGAAATCTATAATATTAATTTCAATCAATTAGAAATCACATTAAATTTAATCCTTAAAAGATATTAATTTATTTAATTATATTTAAATTTATTAATATATTTAATTGAATTAAAATATATTAATATTTTTAATCAATTTTAAATATATTCATACATTATAACATAATCAGCTACATCTAAATATTAATATGTTTATATATGTAATAATAAATTAAATTATAATTATAATTATATATGAAAAATATTTCATTACAACACATTCCATAAAATTAATTTAATTACAATATAAAATATTTTTAAACATTCCATTATGTCGGCCATTTCTTCATTCCTTTTTCTTTGGTATTGTCCATTTTATCGACCTTTGTCTTGATGGTGGGTTTTGTTGTAGACTCAAAACATCGACATTCAAATATGTCTACTATGGAGAAATTTCTGAAATCTATATCACATATGTATGATTTGCAGACCCTCATCAAGGAAAAGTTGAGGATGAATGTGCTACATCGATCCCTCCACAGGACGACGCACAAACATTGTCACACTTGAGGATGTTAGGTCCCTACATGCATTGATCATACAAGAGTTGGGTACACTCCCTCCTTGATCGCCTAGTATACATAACCTAACTTTGATGTTGGAGAGCATCAATAGGTTTATCTAGACCTCCCAAAGGGGAGGCCCACATTGAAACCTCCTACATTCCATATATAGGACTAGGAGGCGGGAAGTTAGAGTACCATAGAATTGATAGGAAGTGAAAGACGCCACCAAGGGCGTTGTTATGCAAGGGGAATTTTTGACATCCCTCTAGACCATTGTGCTAGATATGTTGGTTTGATTCCACACAAATATTTTAAGAATTTTTATGCAACCCCTTTTATTTATGATCAATTCATTGGAGCTTGGGGCCAGTTACCCGAACATGACCAGGTCCCCCTTTACTTTTCCCAACATGTACATTTGAAGTTCATGCTACATATGAGGCTAGATTAATCCAACACTATATTTGAGTCTTATGGACCATAACAAGGGATGTTGCTATGATCATGTTGTGAAGCATAGGGACCCTATCCATGTACCACCGCCTCCGAGATTATTTCCACTACCATATTAGAGTGTGGTATTTCTAATGGAGCTATAGGATCTATCACAACTTGACATTGTGACTAGGGATAGCATTGTGAATAACATGCAGACCACATTGGTTAGTGCGCAGGTCACATTATGTGGAGAGAGGAGAATACCACCACACTTGCCTCATGTCCTACCATTTACATTATTTTATTATTCAATGCTCGAGTGTCTACCACTTTACCATGTTTTATCATATACACATATGTGTCACGATGCCATCCACGAGACTTGGAGGGTGTACAACCCGCATGGCATAGACTAGGTACATATATTTGGAACTTTTGACTCTTATCTTCAAATTATACATTATTTATATTAATAATTTTATATCAAATTTCATTTATATTAATAAATTCATAAAAACATGTAGACACAGAGTTATAAGGTTGAGCTTCTAAGGCCATCTGATCGAATAGTTGATGAGCCAGAGTAACCTCCATCAATGCATGTTTCCATGGAGTCTCCTCCACCTCCACATCCACCTCATCACATGTGGAGGAGATTCAATATGTACAACCATATGGACCAACAGTTGACGTAAACTATTTTATTCTTAAGATTTCATTTTTTTAAAGTTACACAAGTACTAATTAATTCATTGACTAATTATATTTTTTCTTTTCCATTATCTACGCAAGCCCAGATGCAGAGTGGTGTCTAGGTAGCAATGATGTGGAAACATGAGTGGAATGTTGGATATGAATGCATTCACGATGTGGGTCCATAGACATAGACCCTAATCTTTGATCCATAGGCACAGGAGCATTAAAACCATATTGATCATACCCCCATCCTACCTTATTTTCATTTGGACTTGAGTGAGGTTATTAGATTCACATGTAATCAAATATGGCTCAAAATCATTTATTTCTATATTATTTAATTTTTAAATAGTGATCTAATTCATTTGAATTTGAATGTGTTATATTGCAGATTGGGACATGGATGCCATGTTTGATTATTGGTCACATAGCGGTACTAGTGGTACTTAGACCATAGTTTGTATATTTTTAGGCCCATTTCATAGGGCACATTAACATGCGATATAGAATTTGTATATTTTCATATGGAAAAATTATGGATACATGAACATTATTTTAGTTTATGGATGCTTATCATTTCAATTTATGGATGTTCATGTAATGTAATTTGTATATATTTTCATATGGACAATTTATTGATACATTCATTATTTTAGTTTATGGGTTTTTGTTAATGCTTGTGTATGGATGTTCATTAAATTTTAGTTTATGGATGTTAATTATTTCACTATTTTAAATTTTTTCTATAGTATAACTTTTACTTTAAAAAATAACAATTTAAAATTAATTAATTAAATGAGTAATAGTAATTCCCTTGTTCCTTCTATAGTATTACAATACCAAGGAATAAATCTATTCACATCACCAAGTCCAACATTCTATAAGAATATACACACATGCCTAATAGATCCATGGCCTTGATGTCCCAAATAGGATATACACTAGTTGACCACCTCTAGTGATGATTTTACCATCAATCTACATTATTTGAGTTGATCTAGTGATTATTTGATTTGGGCACTATGAAAAGAAATTCAAACATCAACATACTCATGTTCCATCTCACAAGAATCTTCCTTCATGTATCAGAATGCCCAATGATCAAACTTGATTACCAAGTTACAATTTTCTTGTGGAGAATATACTAGATGTTGATCATCAAATTATATAATCTAGTGAGAAAGACTTGATCATTTATTTAGTCTAGAGTAAGTAAAATTCTTCTTTCAAGCATCACACACACATATATGGAAGATTTACCAAGCATATTTTATGACCAACTTCTTATACAAGTTTCTGTACATATGAATCTTACTCAAAATAAATAGTTACTTTAAATATGGATTCATATTCTTTCATACAATCATCTAGATATTTCACCTTACATGAGCCTTTAACTTGACCAAATACATTCATACATCCTTCGAGAGTATTTTTTCCATGGAAAATATACTAACCTTGTCATAATTCTTCTTCCAAGAACCTTCCAAAATGATGGTTCCAATAGGATCTTGATGATCCACCTTAGCAAAAATGACTACCTCTAACATAATATAAGGTAATGCTAGGATGAATAATATGAAAAATGGTCCTAATATTATCATTCTTGTAAACTAGATGATTACTAAAAATAAATTCAATCAAGTAGACTCTAAATACTCTACTATCGCATGCTACTATATATAATTCCATGCTTTTACAAAAAAAATATTCTAGAGTAAACAAAAATGCATGTTATTCTAAATGAAAGGAAATATTCATAAATAAATAGACAAAGACGATGCATTCGTTAATATTAAATATATTTCAAATCTTCTTTCTTCGACTTATTCTCAGGTTCTCCCTTCTCTTCAGATGTGAGAGCTTCACTTGTTTCCTTTCTTTTGTTGTTTTGATTATTTGGACAATCCCTCTCAAAGTGTCTGAATGCATTACATCCAAAGAATTGAACCTTGGACATATCTAGATTTTTCTTGGACTTACACTTTCCCTTCTTCAGTTTTTAGGTTCTTGTAACAAATTCCTCAGATTGTTAATTTGATTCAATGTCATCGGTTACCTTTATTTTAGTCTCTTCCAAGATGCATTGAGCCCAAAAATCATCAAAATGAGTATATTATTTATTATAGTAGATGCTAGTTGAAAAATTTCTCCCTTCTGGTGGAAAGAAATTTAGAACACATGGTCATTTTAGAGTAAAAAATTATCTCCCCAAGCCCATGCAAATGATCTTTTATCTATCAAATTTTCATCAGGTGGGAGGACGTGTCTTCATCCTTAGATTTATTTATTCTATATGGTTGGTTTCTCAAATAAATCTTTTGACCTGATGTGCTTATAGATTATATATTTACTAGCTTTTCATGCATAGGCTTAAAAGTATTCAAATTGGAAAAAAATGGAAAAATATGATCCTTAATGGTTTCCACAATGATCCTTCATTCCATTACTTATCCTTTCTTTAATTTCACCAACTCCTGAGTCTTGTATTTTCTACATTCAAAAACTTCACTGGGGACATATTCCACTACTTCATGTTTTGTAAGTGACAGATCAATCCTTTTATTCCATGCTAGGAAGTTTTTTGAGCCAACAAGCTTATTGATTTCCTTGTAGAAAGAACCCATATGACCTTTAGATTCATACATAGATTAATAATATGGTACTTACTTGTCAACCAAGAGTCTTTCCTTCTTGGATGATGTCTCCAACTATATTGATTCTTTCAAGATATTCAAAGAGACTTCAATTATGTCCTAGAAAAATTTATTTTAATATACCTTCAACAACAAATTCAAAGAGTAATGAATGATTCCTTGATTCTCCCTTTAAAAATTTCCTCCAATGAGCTTTCTTGTGATCTTCAAGCATTCCTTTGATGACAGCTTGCAGTAGTATTATTTCTTCAATAATATTTTGATCCTTATGCAAGTGATTCCCCTTGGAAAATCCTTCTTGTGTCCATAATCTGATCTTCTCAGTTGCCTTCTCTTATTCACCTTAGCTCTAATACCATATTGGAAAATCAAATATGGAAACTATTAATTCAGATTTTCCTTAAGCTTAATAATTTATTCTCATATTTATTTATCTTCCTGTTTTTTCTTTACTAGTTGTTCTCCATCTAAGAATTATCAAGAGAAAAATAGTAAATACAATGGATACAAAAATGAGGCTCCAAGCCAGGGGAAAACCCCTCCAAGTGGAAAAACCCAAAAAATATCTTCTTTTCTTATAGAATCTTCTTCAAATGAGATAGAAAAGACCCAAACCCTATACCAAGCCCTCCTTCAAGAACCAAGTAAAAACTTCAAGAAAAACTTTGCATGACCCACCTTATAGCTACACCTTCGATCCCCATCTTTAACCCTGCAACTTTGACCTATTGCTTCAACCTGTAACTTTAACTTTGTAGTTGTTGTTGAAACCCTAAGGGAGTTCTTCAAGAGGTGTCTATTGAGAGATTATTTTTATTAAGAGCAACAAATTCAAATTATAATATTCTCTCTTCTAGCAACTTGATCCTACAACTTGATCTTCTGTAATTCAGACTTGCAATTTTGACCTTCTTGGAAGTCGTGGAAACCCTATATTTCGCACATGTGAGAGATATAGAGGCAAAAAACAAAATTTTCTTATTCTTCTTGGATTATCCTTGTCTACTAGACAATCGCTCTTATTTTCTCTCCTTTCCCAGCTTCAAATCAAACGTCTTCTTCTTGAGCGATCAAATTTGTGTGAGTGAGTGCCAAATGAGATCGAATCTACTTCTATTTATAACCTTTTGAAGGGGCCAAATTCCCTTCTTTAGACCGAATTGTATATTCGAGGGACGACTTGTACTTTGGAGGTTTCCAAGACCTTCTAGAATCATAATAAATTCTTTACCAAGGTACATCATTCCCAAAAGGGTCTTATAATCATGATGTTGAATCTCTTGACTCATGATAATATATATTATGACCTAACAAACCATAGAATAATGAAGCACATGTTTTTACCTACATTTCCATCAATAAGGAGCATGGAACCCATGCATTAAAATAATAAATTTTATTTAATATGTTACAAAATATAGATATTGAAATGAGTACAATAATTATTTTGAAGACCGAAACTAGTTACATTTCCAATAGAAGAAAAAGCCTATCGTGGCTTGACATAATAAATATTATTACCAAGGGATTTTCCATTACCTTTAAAAGTGGCATCATTTCAACAATGGAGATGAAGAAACATGAGTTTAACAATGACTAGAACTGGTAAAGTAACATCACATTTTAGGTTAAAGTCTAGGCTTAATCACGATAAATAGAGATCTTGGGTGCCCATGAAATAAGGGACACTTCTAAATATCAAGTCCCAATAATCCTTCTTCTCAAAGAATAAATTATAAAACCCTCTCCTATATAAATAATAGGAAACTTGACCTTTTATCATTGGCTACCAATTTTTATTTACCCGTTGATTTAAGGAGCACAGGGAAGTCTAGATCTCCATGCACTGAACCACAAAAACTTTACCACAAGCTAAAGAGCCCGTATGATGGACTGAGAAGCATTGATATCTACATTTGGAATATCTTCAAGCCTTTTGAAAAAGCATGAAGGCTTTGTCTTCTATAATTTCATCCCATTGAATATTAGAGCATTGAAGGAAACTATATTAGGCATTGGTGGAGGGGGTGATGAAACAAGGACATATGACCTAGTGGCCATTGAGCTACATGAGACCTATCAAGTGCTACAAAAACCCTCATAGTGTTTTCAAAATTAAAATTGTAGCAAAGTCTATTTACAAGTAGAGAATTTACATAATACAATAGGGGTGAATCTCCATGGTTAAAAGTTTTGTTATATGTTTTTTTTTAATGAATATATGTTTTTTTTCCATCTTGACCCATAAGGGATTGAAAAATTAAATCTCTTAATTTACATCGTACTTCATAACACAACGACCACCAATTGAATTGCCCCTTATGGGATAAAAGAAAATATGCTTAAATTATACATTAATTGTTTTGTTGGCACAGTAGCTGGGGAAGGAAGGTCATTAGAACTAGTGGCCATCGAGCTATAGGAGACCCACTGAATGCTACAAAAACCCTCACATTGTTTTAAAAATAAAAAATGTAACAAATTCTACTTACAAGTGAATAATTTCCATAATAAAGTAAGGGTGAATATCCATGGTTAAAAATCTTGTTACAAGTTTTTTTTGTCAATGAATATATGTTTTTATTTTCTTTTGTTGCTTGACCCATAGGGATTTGAACATTGAATTTCTTCATTTACGTCATACTTCATAACACAACAATCACCAATTGAGTTGCCTCTGTGGGCTAAATGAATATATTTTAAACTTATATATTAATTCTTTTTATAATTAATAATAATAACAATAATTTAAATTAAAGCTATAATTTAGTTAATTTTTATGATTTTTAATCTTGGAAATGTGAGAGGTATCATGCGATAGGTGTTTTGATGTTGATGAACATTAACCACCCATTTAATTTATATAGATGCACTAACATTTGTAAATATGAATTTAATAGATTTTCTAGTCCTTACTTATCAAAAAAATGATATAAAATACCTTTATATACTTAAATAGCACATGAAAGTACTTTTTACAACATAGTATGTAGGAAATTTGACACTTTATATTTAAAAATATATTAATAAGAGCCTAGATTCATTGTAAAGCATGGAATAAATATTTCAATATTCACACACACACACAAATATGTGTGTGTGTGTGTGTGTGTGTTCTATAGAGATAAATAAAAAAATTTAGTGTTTAATATGGGATTTCTAAGCGACATTTTATGAAAATGATATTAACAAAAAAAATATTTCAATGCTTTTTTTTTTTCTAATTCAGTAAAACAACCTTATATTATTATAGAACAAAAAAATACATCATTTCCTTTTTGTCAGCCATATTGGAAACCAAAGAAACTCCAGTAAAATATAGTCTTGAACATAACTTAACTATACATTCCATAAGGCTTTTTTGTCTATTGTATTTCCTAGGAATATCTACAAAATTTTCTCTTCTTCTAATGCTACTTAGCCATTTACCACTTGAAAGAGGTTTTTCTTCAAATCTATCTTTATGTTCTACACCTATAGGCCTACCTATATTCATATTCATATGAATTTTCCTATGTAGCCTGATCTTAATATGGGAAAACTAGTTATTTCTATGCTATCTCCCTCATTAGTATTAAGAATGTGTGATTAGGATCCTCTCATTTTAACCATTTGTGAAGGGGTTAAAGTGTCAAGTTTCATGCGTCTTTGATGATAAAATTATGAGTTAATTAACTTTTAAAAACTCATTTACAGCAAATTAAATGCATAAATATAACTCACAGCAATCACATAACACAATGGATGATAATGGAGTTCACACCTCCTGGGCTACATCTCCATGGACCTGCTTTAACTAGCTAGTCCCTCTTGGGATTATGAGTAAAATGTCTGATTACAAGCACCTGTTATGCTCCAATGGATTTCATGACTACTCCATTGGCTTCCAAAGACCTGAAAACCCTAAAAATTACTATTAAATCTATGAATTTGGTTACCAACTCCTCTAGGCTTGACCTCCCATCTTGGTGGCCATGGGATTGTTTAATCTCCAAAGTGACAAAATCACCTTTAGATGTGCTCCAATACCTCTACAAATTGTACCAATTTTTTCAGAACATCAAATACATCAAAAATTGACTATTCATTCACTCCATTTCGCCTTCAGCTGATCTAGGATTAATGACCTTCCCTCCTGTTGGCCCTAGGCTTCAAAATTCTTCAAGTGACCAAAAACACCTGTATAATTTCTCCTCTTCCTCTGCAAGTTGTTCCAATGGGTTCATATCATGCCAATATGCTAGTAATGACTATTAATGAGCCAAAATTGGTTGAAAATTTCTCAAGATAGGTCTCATTAAAGTCTTCCCTAGATTCTGCCTCTAAATCTGGAAAACTGCAAGTTAACTCCAACAAAGTTGGCAAGTCTGCTGAAATTGGAGAATCTGCTAAAAATCTGGAAACTTAATCTCAAATTAAATCATTCTTAACTATATATTATTATGAGGTTAACTGTGCATTTATCCCATTTAATTCGGGTGCTAAAGGATGGGCATATGGTGCATGGTCATGTGGAAGGCAGGTTGGCCCGCAGGGCTTGCCCCCTATGTTCTTCCATCTGAAATCGCATAAGCTTCAATTTGTAATGGGGCATGTTACTAAACAAGGAACAACGGTGCAGCTCAATGGTGGGAAAAGTTAATAGCATGGGGGAGGTCATGGGGTCGAGCCCCGACCTCGCCCCTCTACACGCATTTTTATAGACCACATAAATCTTCTCCAACCTTTGGCTTTGCAAATATTTAAATGCACAAATATTAACATACGCCTATGGTTTATAATGGTTTGAAATGCATTAATGCTCCACCGAATATAATTCCCACCATAATAAAATATATACCACCAAACGTTTGCATAAACCTTGGTCTTCGGACTTCCCAAATGATTTTCCACCATATGAATATGCCCCACCAAAGTTTAATAAATCTTACCATAAGGCTTGCCATCATAGTGTATTACCCATCGTTTAATAACATATGCGTTTGGATTTAAATGTGATATGTGGAATATTAATAATGATTAAGGTTTGAAATATAATTAAATATAATATAATATATGATATAAAAACCATATAACATTAACACACGCACACACACACACACACACACACATATATATATATATATATATATATATATATATATATATATATATATATATATATATATATATATTCCAACCATAATTAATTAAAAAATAATTTCCAACACATAAAAATCATGAACCCAAATTCAACCTTGGAGGACATTGGGAAAATTTCACCTTCACAAACCAAACTGACAAATCCAATTGTGACATTTTTCAGAGTCCCATTAGAAAAAAATTGAAGAATATTCCCTGCATGTTGACTGGGCTACCATGTCATCACATTGTTACTGTTTTGCATTTTTTGTTTTTTAATTGGCATGTTTAGAATGGCGATCATCATACCATAACTCCTTCATCCAAACTCGGTTTTCAACAAAATGAGTTGTGTTTGATTCGTGGCAATGGGCCAATCTCTGTAGTTCTAGTTTGGTGCAATTCTAAGCAATTGGAATTTTGAGATAATTTATGCCCCTAATCCAGATTCTGATAACACCTTCCCACTGACATGCTTTTGGACCCACAAAAGCTGGTTATCTCATGAGTATTGAATACTCTTATGTTTCCAAAGTTATATCATCTTGATTCTACCTGGAAAATTTACCTTCACAGCCACTTGTCCATTGGCATGCCCTACCTTACCTTGAAAATGGCCTAGCTCTTCCATTATTGTTCTCCTTTTGCTGCTGAACCCATCCAACACTTGTTGGATGCTTGCTGATATAACACTTTTGTTGTACCAAATCGATTCCTTGGTGCCTTCCCACTGAGAATCTTGCTCCTCCTTTGCACAAACATGTATTTTATGGAAGATTCTTCTTGGAAACCAATTTTCCAAATTAATCCCATCTGAGTGAAGTAAAAAAATGAGTTCAAACATTAGTAATAATAAGAAAAGAAACGAAACACTTCGTCAACATCTCCTTTTCATCTTTGGAGACAAAATCAACTCTTCCAAGTCGATATGACATGCATGCAACACACAATCGACCAACTCACATGCATGTATACAATTATTCAACTCTCTCACAAGTACAATCATAAGTTCAAGAACCCAATTGATATGTACATGTAATTAAGAATAAAATGAACAAATTTAGCTGCAATAAAGCGAGTCAACACACTCCACTTTCAAACACCTTCTTAGCATAAACATGTAACATGCATTCAATAGGAAAATAATGCATCAATCTTTAAAAGACATGCAAAGCCTTAATTGGATAAGAAATCTAACCATCTCTTACCAAACCATTTCAATGACACTTCTTTCAGTTGCACATCATCATCATGTGAATCATCTTGACCCACATCAATTATGGAATCTTATTTTCCATTCTTTCCATTCTTTCTCCACCTTCTTCAAATGTCGTGGACGACTTGTTGGATACAAAGTCCAACACTTGTTTACAGGATGACCTTGCTTATGGCAATGAGTTCAAAACAATTGCCTCTTCTTTTCAACATGGCTTGCTTTATCCAATGGACCTTTGGCTTTCTGCCTCCTTTTCTTCAAAATTTTCCTGTGTATGGCTATTTTCTTCCAACATCTTGAAACATTATGGTTATTCAAACCACAAAAGGAACATGCAAATTTTCTACAAATCTTATGTCGGAATTTCCCATGTTTATCATAATCAAAAGCAACTTGATTAAAAGTAGATTTATACCTTGAACAATCACCTTTGTCGCATTCTTGAGGAGGTGAATTTGATGAGGTAATGGTTCTCTTCGGAATACCAACAATGCATTCAATGACTGTAGAGCTTTCCTCTTGTTCACCATTCTCATTAGTTGCATGCTTGTGAGCACCTTCTTGCAAAGTGGGTGTAAAACTTTTTCATTCCTCATGAACACAATCTTCACAAGCTTGAGGTAATGAACATGAAATGAAAGTCCTTCTTGGAACACCTTCATGTGTCTCCTTGGCTTTAGATATTTCTCCATCATGTTGCTCATAACCAAGACCCAAATACTTATGCCTTTCCTCAACAACAATTGGCTCAACCATGCCTTGTGCTTGTTTTCCTATTCCTTTACCTTCATAGCCCATATTCATGAATAATTTGGATATTATTCCTCTAGTGTGTCTTTTAAAATAACCTAAACATTCATTTTGAGAGTAAAATGAAGATAAAATTGAATTTCATACCTCTTTTTAATGCAAATATATGGCTAAGGCTTCCTTGGCATCATGGAGCTGAGTCTCCATCTGATGCATCCTTGCTAAGTTTTCATTTGCAACATGGAGCTAAGTATCCTTCTCATGCAACTTTTCAAGAAGCTCTTACTTACCCCCCTTCATGGAAATCAACTTCTCTTGAATTTCAATGCTCTCCCTCCTTCACACTTCTCTTGCATCTTATCAACCATGATGTAGAGTTTCTACAACATCTCTTTATCAAATAGTTTTGTTAAGGAAGATTGAATAGAAGTGTTACTTAATGAAGCTCCCATCACATCTGTAATGCATACAAAGCTTCTTTGCTATGATTTGAGATATGAATTATCAATCTTGACTTATTTTCCTTCACACATAAACTTTCATAGTGTTAAATTTTCCTTGCAAAAATTCAAAAAACGGTAGCTATAGAAGAATTAGCTAACCTTGGCTAAAAAGAGCTAAAGTTTTTCTTTGATACCAACTTGATCTAAATATTGGAAAATGTGTTATTTATATGCTAGCTCCCTCATCAGTATTAAAAATGTGTGATTAGGATCGTCTCATTTTAACCATTTGTGAATGGGTTAACATGTCAAGTTTCGTGTGTCTTTGATGACCAAATTATGAGCTAATTAAATTTTAAAAACTCATTTACATCAAATGAAATACAAAATTATAACTCACATCAATCACATAACACAATGGATAATAATGGATTTCACCCTTTCTGGGCTACATCTCCATGGACCTGCTTTAAATAGCTAGGCCCCCTTGGGATTATGAGTAAAACGTCTAATTAAAAGCACCTATGATACTCCAATGCATTTTTTGACTTCTCCATTGGCTTCAAAAGACATGAAAACCACAAAATGACTATTCAATCTCTGAATTTGGTTACCAACTCCTCTAGGCTTGACCTCCCATCTTGGTGGCCATGGGCTTGTTTAATCTCCAAAGTGACAAAATCACCTTCATATATGCTCCAACGCCTCTAAAAATTGTAGCAATGTGTTCATGATGTCAAATACATCAAAAATTCACTATTAATTCGCTCCATTTAGCCTTCAGCTGATCTGGGCATGGCCTTCCCTCCTGGTGGCCGTAGGCTTCAAATTTCTTCAAGTGACCAAAACCACCTGTATATTTGCTCCTTTGTCTCTGCAAGTTGTTCCAATGGATTCATATCATGCTAATTTACTAGGAATGACTATTCCTAAGCCAAAATTGGCCAACAATTTCTCAAGATGGGCCTCATTAAAGTTTCCCTTAGATTCTCCCTCTAACAAAGAAAATTTTAGGGGCTAATATTCGTATATGGGCTAATTTTCTATGCTTTTTCCAAAGAAAAGATTCGCCAATTCCCATTTTTTCTTAAAAATCATTCGCCCAAATTTTATA
The DNA here is from genome assembly GCA_034641835.2 of Pinus albicaulis. Classification (NCBI taxonomy): domain Eukaryota; kingdom Viridiplantae; phylum Streptophyta; class Pinopsida; order Pinales; family Pinaceae; genus Pinus; species Pinus albicaulis. The sequence continues at coordinate 938,241,806 of CM076572.1, read as the reverse complement.
TGAAAAAATTATTTTACCTTAAAAATCGCTAAAATGTTAGAGGGACTATATAAAATCATTAGAAGTTTGAATATTTTATCTAAAATATCACCAAGAATTTTATAGTTTGCATATTATGGATTAGTAATATTCGCCAAGGTTTCTAGTCTTTAAGATAAATTTCCATCCTTAAAATTTTCCCTGCCCTCTAAATATGGAAAACTGTGATTTAACTCCGACAAAGTATGCAAGTCCATTGAAATTGGGGAACATGCTAAAAATCTGCCAACTTAATCTGAACTTAATTAAATCTTAACTTCATATTGATATGAGGTTAACTATGCACTTATCCCATTTAATTCAGACTCTTAAGGATGGATATATGGTGTGCGCTCATGTGGGAGGCGAGCTAGACCACGGGGCTGTCCCCCTTCGTTCTGCCATCCGAAATCGCATAAGCTTCAAGTTGTAGTGGGGTGCGTTCCTAAAAAAGGAACAATGGTGTGTCTCAATGGTGGGCCGAGGTAATATAATGGGGGATTTTATGGGTTCAAGCCCCGACCTCGCCCCTTTACACACGTTTTTGCAAACCACATAAATTTTCTCCAACCTTTGGCTTTTCAAATATTTAAATGCATAAATATTGGCATACGCCTATGGTTTTTAATGGTTTGTAATGCATTAATGCTCCACCGAATTTAATTCCCACCATAATAAAATATATACCACCAACATTTGCATAAACCCTGGTCTTCGGACTTCTCAAATGATTATCCGCCATATGAATACGCTCCATCAAATTTTAATAAATATTACCATAAGGTTTGCCATCATAATGTATTACCCATAGTTTAATAACATATGTGTTTGGATTTAAATGTGATAAGTGGAATATTAATAATAATTAAGGTTTGAAATATAATATAATATAATATAATATATGATATAAAAACTGTATAACATATATATATATATATATATATGTTCCAACCTTAATTAATTAAAAAATAATTACCAGTACATAAAAATCATGAACCCAAATTCAAGATTGGAGGACATTGGGCAAATTTCACCTTCACAAACCAAATTTGTGAATCCAATTGTGACACTTGTCATGGTACCATTGGACAAAAACTGAAGAATATTCTCTGCATGCTGACAGGGCTACCATGTCATCGGCCTATACTTGTTCTGAATTTTTTTTTTTTATTTTTTTTTTCTGAACAACGATCAGCAGACCATAACTCCTTCATTCGAACTCAATTTTCGACGATAATGAGTTGTGTTGGATTCCTGGCAATGGGCCGGTAATTTTCATTCTAGTTTCGTGAAATTTTGAGCACTTTGAATTTTGAGCTAATTTTTTCTTCCCACTGACATGCTTTTGGACCCACAAAAGTTAGCTATCTCATGAGTACTGAATACTCTTTCATTTCCCAAGTTCTATCATCTTGATTCTACCTAGAAAATTCACCATGACAACCACTTGTCCACTGACATGCCCTACCTTGCCTTGCAAATGGCTTGGCTCTTCAACTATTATTCTCCTTTTGTTGCTGACCCAATCCAACACTTTTTGGCTGCTTTCTGATATAACACTTTTTTGTACCAAATCAATTCCTCGGTGCCTTACCACTGAGAATCTTGTTCCTTCTTTACACAAACATGCATTTGATGCAAGCTTCTTCTTGGAAACCAATTTTCCAAATTAAGCCCATCTGAGTGAAGTACAGAAATGAGTTCAAACATTAGTAATAATAAGAAAATAAATGACCATTATTTTACCTCCACGATTCCAATTTCCACATCTGGAAGAATGCATTCACCATCTCCTTCTCTTCTTGGCATCAACACATAAAATGGTCTACAATGGCTATAAAAAAATTTGACAGCTTGTCACAAACACAAGAAGAATGACATATCTAAGTATGTTGTGTTTATATCTAAAAAACACATCATGCAAGAAACATAACTTAACGACATATCCTCTTTCTCCTTCAAAGAAAAAAATTTCACATCATGTGAACATCGCCATGTACTCTCACACCTTGATGTCAAAATTCATCATCATTGTTTGTTCGATGATAAAACATGCCTCTTAAAATGAATGAATCACAAGTCAAGCATAAGCATGTGTAATAAATTTACGATTCTTTTCCAAAAACAAAAATAATTTCACATTTCATGAAACACTTCATCAACATCTCCTTTTCATCTTTGGAGAAAAAAATCAACTCTTCCAAGTCAATATGACATGCATGCAACACACAATTGACTAACACAAGCCGACACTCGTGCATGTGCAAATGATCAACAATCTCAATTTGACAACATAAATGTTAAACAAATAAATCAACCAACACAAGTCAATTAGTACTCATGCATGTTTAAGCACAATGAAACCATCAAAATTGCACTGTTCATACACAAAAAATCTCATTCATGTATACAATTATTCAACTCTCTCACAAGAAAAATCATAAGTACAAGAACCCCATTCATATGTATATGTACTTAAAGTTGAAATGAACAATTTTTTCTGCAATAAAGAGAGTCAACATACTCCACATTCAATCACCTTCTTGGTGTAAAAATGCAACATGCATTCAATAGGAAAACAATGCATCAATATCCAAAAGACATGCAAAGCCTTAATTGGATAATAAATCTAACCATCTCTTACCAAACCATTTCAACGGCACTTCTTTCAACTGCACATCATCATCATGTGAATCATCTTTACCCACATCAATTATGGAATCTTCTTTTCCATACTTTCCATTTTTTCTCCACCTTCTTCAAATGTCGTGGATGACTTGTTGGATACAAAGTCCAACACTTGTCTACACGATGACCTTGTTGATGGCAATGAGTGCAAAACAATTGCCTCTTCTTTTGAACATGTCTTTCTTTATCCAATGGACCGTTGGCGTTCTACCTCCTTTGCTTTAAAATTTTCCAGTGTATGGCGATATTCTTCCAACATCTTGAAACATTATAGTTATTCAAACCACAAAAGGAACATGTAACGTTTCTCCAAATCTTATGTGAGAATTTGCCATATTTATCATAATCAAAAGCAACTTGATTAAAGGCATATTTATACCTTGAACATTCACCTTTGTCGCCTTCTTGAGGAGGTGAATTTGATGAGGTAGTGGCTCTCTTCGGAATACCAAAAATGCATTCAATGACTGTAGAGATTTCAACGTCCTCTTGTTCGCCATTCTCATTAGTTGCATTCTTATGAGGACCTTCTTGCAAAGTGGGTGTAAAAATTTTTCATTCCTCATGAACACAATTGTCACAAGCTTGAGGTAATGACCATGAAATTAAAGTCTTTATTGGAACACCTTCATGTGCCTCCTTGGATTTAGAGCTTTCTCCATCATGTTTTTCATTACAAATACCCAAATACTTAGCCCTTTCCTCAACAACAATTGGCTTAACTATGCCTTTTGCATGTTTGACTAACCCTTTACCTTCATATCCCACCTTCATCTATAATTTGGACCCTATTCCTCTAGTGTGTCTTCCAAAAGCACCTATACATTCATTTTGATAGTAAAATGAAGACAAAATTGAATTTCATACCTCTTTTTCATGCAAATACATAGTTAAGGCTTTTTTGGCATCATGGAGTTGAGTCTCCATCTCATGCATCCATGCTATGTTTTCATTTGCAACATGGAGTTGTGTCTCTATCTCATGCAAATTTTTAAGAAACTCTTACTTCTCCTCCTTCATGGCAATCAAATTCTCTTGAATTTTAATGCTCTCCCTCTTATCTTCAGACTTCTCTTGCATCTTATCAATCATGATGTAGAGTTTCTACAACATCTCTTTATCAAAGAGTTTTGTTAAGGAATATTTACTAGAAGCATCACTTAATGAAGCTGCCATCACATTTGCAACGCATACAAAGCTTCTTCGTTATTATTTGAGATCTGAATTATCAATCTTGACTTCTTTTCCTTCACACATAAACTTGCACACTCTTAAATTTTCCTTGCACAAATTCAAAAAAAAAATAGCTATAGAAGAATTAGATAACCTTGGCTAAAATGAGCTAAACATTTTCTTTGATATCAACTTGACCTAAATATGGGAAAATGTGTTATTTCTATGCTAGGTCCCTCATTAGTATTAAAAATGTGTGATTATAATCGTCTCATTTAACCATTTTTGAAGGGGTTAAAGTGTCAAGGTTCATGTGTCTTTGATGATCAAATTATGAGTTAATTAACTTTTAAAAACTCATTTGTAGAAAATGAAATGCAGAAATATAACTCACAGCAATCACATAACACAATCGATGATAATGGAGTTCACCCTTCCTGGGCTACATCTCCATGGACCTGCTTTAATTAGTTAGGACCTCTTGGGATAATGAGTCAAATGCCTGATTACAAGCACATGTGATGCTCCAATGGATTTTATGACTGCTCCATTGGCTTCATAAGTCATGAAAACCACAAAAATGACTATTCAATCTCTGAATTTCGTTACCAGCTCCTCTAGGCTTGACCTCCCATCTTGGTGGCCATGGGCTTGTTTAATCTCCAAAGTGACAAAATCACCTTCATATTTTCTCCAACACCTCTGAAAAATGTACCACTATGTTCAAAACATCAAATACATCAAAAATTTACTATTCATTGACTCCATTTGGCCTTCAGCTAATCTGGGCATGGCCTTCCCTCCTGGTGGCCATTGCCTTCAAAATTATTCAAGTGACCAAAAACACCTGTATATTTTCTCTTCTGCCTTTTCAAGTTGTTCCAGTGGATTCATAGCATGCCAATATGCTATGAATGACTATTCTTGAGCCAAAATTGGTCAAAAATTGCACAAGATAGGCCTCATTAAAGTTTCCCCTAAATGCAGCCTTTAAATTTGGAAAACTACCAGTTAACTCCAACAAAGTTGGCACGCTCGCCAAAATTGGGGAATCTGCTAAAAATCAGCCAACTTAATCTTAGATTAATTAAATCTTAACTGCAGATTAGTATGATGTTAACTACATGCTTATCCCATTTAATTTGGGCGCTTAAGGATGGGAATATGGTGCATAGTCATGTGGGAGGCGAGCTGGCCCGCGGGGCTGGCCCCCTCTATTCTGCCATCCGAAATCACATAAGCTTCAATTTGTAGTGGGCTGCATTCATAAAAAATGAACAATGATGTGTCTCACTTGTGGGCCGAGGTAATAGCATGGGGGATGTCATGGGGTTTAGCCCCGACGTCACCCCTCTACACTTGTTTTTGCAAACCACATAAATCCGCTCCAACCTTTGGCTTTGAAAATATTTAAATGTGCAAATATTAACATACTCCTATGGTTTGTAATGGTTTGTAATGTGTTAATGCTCCACCGAATATAATGCCCACCATAATAAAATATATACCACCAAATGTTTGCATAAAACTTGGTCTTCGAACTTCTCAAATGATTTGCCACCATATGACTACGCTCCACCAAATTTTAATAAATCTTACCATAATGTTTGCCACTGTAATGTATTACCCATAGTTTAATAACATATGTGTTTGGATTTAAATGTGATATGTCGAATATTTATAGTAATTAAGGTTTTAAATATAGTTAAATATAATATATATAACCATCTTCAACAATAATTTGGACCCTATTCCTCTAGTGTGTCTTTCAAAAGCACCTACACATTCATTTTGAGAGGAAAATGAAGATAAACTTGAATTGCATACCTCTTTTTCATGCAAATACATGGATAAGGCTTCCTTGGCATCATGGAACTGAGTCTCCATCTCATGCATCCTTGCTATGTTTTCATTTGCAACATGGATTTGAGTCTCCATCTCATGCAACTTTTCAAGAAGCTCTTGCTTCTCCTCCATGGAAATCAACTGCTCTTGAAGTTTAATACTCTCCCTCTTATCTTCATACTTCTCTTGCATCCTATCAATCATGATGTAGAGTTTCTGTAACATATCTTTATAAAAGAGTTTTGTTAAGGAATAATTATTAGAAGCATCACTTAATGAAGCTGCAATCACAACTACAATGCATACAAATCTTATTTGTTGTGATTTGAGATCTGAATTCTCAATGTTGACTTCTTTTCCTTCACACATAAACTTTCACACTGTTAAATTCTCCTTGCACAAATTCAAAAAACAATAGCCATAGAAATTAGCTAACCTTGGAAAAAATGAGCTAAAATTTTTCTATGATACCAACTTGATCTAAATATGGGAAAATGTTTTATTTCTATGATAACTCCCTCATTAGTATTAAAAATGTGTGATTAGGAACATCTCATTTTCACCATTTGTGAAGGGGTTAAAGTGTCAAGTTTCATGTGTCTTTGATGATTAAATTATGAGTTAATTAACTTTCAAAAAATCATTTACAACAAATGAAATGCAGAAATATAACTCACAGCAATCACATAACACAATGGATGATAATGGAGTTCACCCCTCCTGGGCTACATCTCCATGGACCTGCTTTAACTAGTTAGGCCCTCTTGGGATTATGAGTCAAATGTATGATTACAAGTACATGTGATGCTCCAATGTATTTTATAACTACTCCATTGGCTTCAGAATACATGAAAACCCCAAAAATGGCTATTCAAACTCTCAATTTGGTTACCAGCTCCTCTAGGCTTGACCTCCCATCTTGGTGGCCATGGGCTTGTTTAATCTCCAAAGTGACAAAATAACCTTCAGATGTGTTCCAACGCCTTTAAAAAATGTACCATTGTGCTAAGAACATCAAATACATCAAAAAATAACTATTCATTCACTCCATTTGACCTTTAGTTGATCTGGGCATTGCCTTCCCTCCGGGTGGCCCTAGGCTTCAAAATTCTTCAAGTGACCAAAAAAACTTATAGATTTTCTCCTCTGCCTTTCAAGCCATTCCAATGGATTCATAGCATGTGAGTCTGCTAGGAATGACTATTCCTAAGCCAAATGTGGTAAAAAATTGCTAAAGATAGGCCTCATTAAAGTTTCCCCTAGATTATGCCTCTAAATCTGGAAAACTGCTAGTTAACTCCGACAAAGTTGCCAAGTCCACCGAAATTGGGGAATCTAATAAAAATATGCCAAATTAATCTCAGCTTAATTAAATCTTAACTACAGATTAGTATTAGGTTAACTGTGTGCTTATCCCAATTAATTCAGTCACTTAAGGATGGGCATATGGTGCGCGGTCATGTGGGAGGCGTGTTGGCCCCCTCCATTCCATTCCACCATCCGAAATTGCATAAGATTCAAGTTGTAGTGGGGCACGTTCCTAAACAAGGAACTATGGTGTGGCTCAATGGTGGGCTGAGGTAATAGCATGGGTGAGGTCATGGGGTCGAGCCCCAACCTCACCCCTCTACATGTGTTTTTACAAACCACATAAATGTGCTCCAAACTTTGGCTTTGCAAATATTTAAATGCGCAAAAATTAACATATCCCTATGGTTTGTAATGGTTTGTAATGTGTTAATGCTCCACCGAATATAATTCCCACCATAATAAAATATATACCACCAAACGTTTGCATAAACCTTGGACTTTGGACTTCTCAAATGATTTGCCACCATATGAATATGCTCCACCAAAGTTTAAAAAATCTTACCATAAGGTTTGCCACCGTAATGTATTACCCATAGTTTAATAACATATGTGTTTGGATTTAAATGTGATATGTGGAAATTTTTTTTTTCCAGGAATGGTTATAGTTTTATATTAAAACCTTGGCGAGAATGCCTCAAATTGGATTACAAAATATGGGAGCAAAGCCCAATTTTCCTCATTTGTCAGGAATTCTATGACCCAAATACTTATATGTTGGAGTTTCTTACATTTAGAAATCAAATCAATCTCTGAAATTTTCCCTAACTTGTGAATACAAATGAACTGTTGCAATAAAATGCAATAAGACATATATACCATATTTTAAGCGATCGGATCCCACTTTTCATCCCTGTCTCTTAAAAGAGTGTCGGCGGAAAGAAGAGCAGCTTTGTTGGCTTCCAAATCTGCGTCCTTGTTATTCTCCTGCAATACATGGAAGAAGTTCATGCTTTGTAAAGATTTTACCAATGTTTTAATTCTTGTCACCAATCTTGCAAACCTGAGATCTTTAGGAACAGAGTTGTCCACAATAGTTTTTATTATGGATTGTGAGTCTCCAATTGCATTTTCCTCTTTGATGCCTACTTCCTTGACTTTCTTGAGGCCTTGGAGTAGTGCCAACGCTTCTGCTTAGGTATTAGAGTTGTGTCCAAAGCCCCAGGAATAACTATGCACAATGCTGCCCTCTAGATTCTTAATGACACCTCCCGCCCCTACTTTCCCGGGATTGCCTTTGGTAGCCCGGTCGAAGAATAAAGTATGTCTAGACTGCTTATTGATCCAAGAAAAGAAGTCTTTCTTTTTGAGTCTGATTTTCCATTCTTTACTTGTCTTGCTTTGCCTTACTGCTACATAAAATTGAAGGCCCAACATGTCGCCCCATTGCAAATCCTACTGGCCTAAGTTTGTTCCCTCAAGCTGATCACCCAAGATTTCTTTCAGTTGGCTTTTGATCTTGTCCATGGTTATCTTAGCATTTTGTGCTTTACCTCTAAAGATTCTCTTATTCCTTTCAAGCCATATTTTCCAACAGATAATCTTTGGCAAGGAGAGCCAGGCGGCCTTAAAACTATCATTATTTGGGAGTACACCCGAATAGTTGTGTAACCAACAAGCAAACAGACCAGTGATGGATGTGGGGGTTGTGAAATTGTTTCCCCAAGGACTCAGGGCATCATGCTAGACCTCTGAGGCGAATTTACAATCCAGCATTAGATGACTGGAATTCTCCTCATTTTCATAGCACATCGAACATCTAGACAACCCATGGAAGCCTCTTTTATTCAATCTGTCCTCGGTCAAAATTCTATTGTGGCACATGAGCCAGATGAAGAAGTAAATTTTCGGGATGGTCTTCTGTCGCCATAGCCCTTTCCAAATCACAGGATTGTTCAAGACATGTGACTGCTCCTTCAATTTGGAGTATCCCCGCGCCACTGTATATCTTCCAGAATGTGATCCCCATCCATGCTTGTCCTGCCTCCTTGCGTGGATTGGAGCCCTATCCATCAGATGAGTGATCAAAGCATCCCAGTCCTGCTTCAGATCCGATGGAACCTGGAGCTTCTTCCAACAAGTCCAATCGCAGCCATCCCAACACGAGATGTCCCACACGGCAATAAAACCAACGTTGGACATCCAGGTTCGTAGCGCATTCAGAGCATGGTTTTTGACAAGAGGAGGCTTGTTCATTATGTTGTCAACCCATATTCTGATTTGTTTACCATTTCCCGGAATCCAATAAGCATGGTGGTGGATCAATGGGATGGCCTGCGTGTAGAGCTTAAGCATATGTGAACCAGATTGAGTGAGGGGTCTATCTAGACATCATTTCCTTTGCCCACCGAGATGTTTCTTCCACGTAGCTTTTTGCACCCAACCAGGCTTAGAATCAATGACCCTCCAAATGATTTTTTCCCCCATTGCAACATTTTGAGTGCGAAGATCTTTAAAATTCAATCCTCCTTCCATCAGCGGCTTGGTGACTTTGTCCCATCTAACAAGTGGCATTCTATTTTTGTTTTGTTTGCCACCTTTCCAAAAGAAACTTTGAATGAGATACTCCATATTCTTGAGGATGCCACTGGGGCTAGCAAAACAAAAAAATTTAAATTTCGAAAGACTGTTGAGGACAACCTTGATCAGCACTGACTTACCAGTAAGATTGAGCCATGAGAAACCCTAGGCCTGGATCTTGAGTTTAAAGTTGTCTAACTGTGGGAGCCAATCTTTGTTAGAGGATTTTTTTTGGAAGATTGGGAGGCCCAGGTACTTGAACAAAGTCCAAATGGAGGAGCCAGCAAAGCCCAAACACTTGGAGATAGCATTGAGAATGTTGTTAGAAATATTCCAACTATAAATATGGCATTTCCCCTTATTTAATTTTCTGCCCATAGCATCACAGTAATCCATTAGGGGAATTTTGAGGTCTAAAATGGGCCTCCTAAGGAAATTATAAAATAATAGTGGAAGTAATAAGATCAGATTTGATTAAATCATTGAATTTTAGAGGGAAAAAATAAAAAACTACCTTTTCAACTCATATTTTCAATTTATCTCCCAAAGTGTTTACTCAAATTTTGAGCAGGAGTACTCATTGGATGAAAAATTTAATTATTCATCCAAGGAGTAACCATGTTATATACTTTCATTGTAATCACTTTTTTTTATCTATTTCTCATTTTTCATGTAGAAGGGTCCATCGAAAGTACGAAACATGGGTACTCCTTGGATGAGGAATTAAACTTTACATCCAATGATTACTCTCGCTCGAAATTAGAGTAAAAATTTTGGGAGATAACTGGAAAATACGAGTTGAAAAAGTAATATTATTATTTTGTTAATTTTTAATCTCTTTACCCTTTTACTTAAAAAATGGTGAATCATCCCCCATGGTTGACATCATCATCTTGAATCTTATTGGTTCTTATAAAGCTTATTTTTGTTCTAATTTTTTCTTAGGAGGCCCATTTTAGACCTCAAAATTCCCCTAATGCATCCAGCACTTCTAATGCATCTAACACCCAACAACAGAGAATCTTCGACAAACAAAGCATGATTAATATTCTTAACTTCTCTGGCAATGTTAAGGCCCAGGATCTCTTAGTCAAGTTTCTTCTTATCCAAATAGAAGCTTAGAATAGAGGATAAAATAACAAATAGGAGGGGGCGAAGAGGACACCCTTGTCGAAGCCCTCTTGTAGCTTTAAAGAAGTCTGTTGCTCGCCCTTTCACCAGAGGGACGATCCAAGGTTCAAAGATACAAGCATGAATCCAATTGATGAACTCAAGCCCAAACCCAAACTTATGCATAACCTCAAAAAGAAAGTTTTGTCTGACACAATTGAAATAATTAGCTAAATCTCGTTTGACAATCATTCCCTTTTCTTTTCGTTGCAGGCTTGATTGGAACGCCTCTTGCACTAGGATAAAATTATCCACAATCTGCCTCCTATGAACAAAACCACCTTGGTTCTCCAGGATAATATTAGGGAGAATACCTTTCAATATTGTAGCTATCACCTTGGTTATCAGCTTGTAGCCTATATTACATAATGAAATAGGTTGAAATCTATTGAAAGCACTGGTTCCCTTTTCCTTTGAAATGAGGGCAAGAAGGTTGAGTTTGTGTTGCCCCCAATTTTTTGATAGGCTTGGGACTTCAAGACCATTTTGTACAAATCATTTTTCACTATCTGCCAACAAGAATGGAGGAATCTATCTGTGAAACCATCCAGTCCGGGGGTTTTTTCGGGATCCATAGCAAAGAGAGCAACCTTTATTTCCTTTCTAGTAACCTTTGCTTCCAGATGCTGATTCATCCTGAAGGTTATCTTTGAAGGAAACACATCCAGAAACTTAGAATTATGATCTTGCACACCTTCTTCACTGTAAAGGTTTTTAAAATGAGAGAAAGTTTCCCTTTTAATACTCTTGAAGTCATTGTGAGTTATGAAGTCTTCCTTGATTTTTGAGATGGAGTTGAAGCTTCTTCTCGCTTTGGATTGTTTGTGGAAGAAAGAAGTGTTAATGTCTCATGATTTAAGCCAAAGGTTGCGAGACTTTTGTCTCCAAAATTCTTCCTCCGACAGACATGCCTTATGAAACTTCTGTTGTAAATCTGCCTCCCTTTCTAGAACTTCTTTTCTGATGTCTGCATCTTCCATTTGCAAGTGATGGAGCACAAGACTGTCTTGGGGATGCTTTCCAATTTTCGTTGGGTTAGGGAGAGTTTTGGCCCAAATTTTCAAGATAGCTTTCACTCTTTTGAGTTTTTCCTCCCATACAAAGAAATGAGAACCCTTGACAGGCCTCCTCCAACTTTCCTTTACCTTGTCCATGAAGTCCGGATTCTTGACCCATAAAGGACTAAATCTAAATGGAATAGGGCCTAGATCATTTTGGGCCAACATTTCTAGCTTAATTGGTTTATGATCTGGAGCGCTACACGGGAGAATAAGCATTATAGCCTCTAGACCTAAAAGGAGAAAAGAGCTTTGAACAAGAAATCTATTTAATCTTGCTACAATGTGCCCAAGACCGAGTCTTTTATTTGACCAAGTGTACTTACTATTTGAGGGCTTGATGTCAAGCAAGTCCCAATATTGCATGAGGTCCTCCACCCATTCCCTTGATGGATCCCTAACAATGCTTCTGCCTCGCTTCTCAGACAGAAGCAAGGTGAGGTTGAGATCGCTAGCAATGATGGTATTTTCTAGATTCTCTATATCTGACAGGTTTGTGATAGATTCCTAGCAAGCCTTCTTCTCCCCTGCATTTATTGGGACATACACATTAAAGAGGCTAAAGGCCTCCTTAGTATCCTGATGCTGGAGTTTCAAGAACAGCCAGTGAGTATTTTGGATCTCAGTGATCATCGTGTACTTGTTAATATTCCAAAGAGTGCCCAGACCGCCCGAAGCTCCTCGACCTGAGATGGTCTGTCCTCCCCCTTTATTCAAAAACTTCTTACTTGCTTGGAGGAATTCTTTGTCCTCCACTTTTGTCTCCTAGATTAGAAGGATATCTGGGGTTTCTATCCTTAACAGGCTTCTTATGGCTTCTTCTTAAACTTTGCTCCCCATTCCTATGCAATTCCAGGAGATGACCTTCATCACTTACTTTTTTGGGTGTGATGAGCTCCCTTGGAGCCCTGTGTCTGGTTTCTAGTCATCTGCAGAGTTCTTTCCAATAGCTTCTCAAGGGTTGGTTGACTTCCCTGGAGCTTGTATTTGTAATTTTCTTGCTCTCTCTTTTCCTGGGTAGGCATTTGACCTCTTGTCAATCTTCTAGCCGAAATTTGTGAATAACCCTATTTCTGCTTCCTCCTCTGATTCCTCCGACTCTTGTTCATCCTCTTCAGCTTCTGGATGCTTCTCCTTAGGTATTTCTAGGGCACTTTCTCCTTTCCTCAAGCCTGAGGGAGTCCCTTTGTCTGGGGTCACTTTATTTTGCATCTCAACCTCCTGGGCTTCCACTAAAGCTGAGCTTAAGGGCCCAAACTTGTTCTCTTTGCCTTTCAGGGGAGGGTTTTGTTGATCAGGAGCCGGCTAAGGACCTTTACCTTTTGGAGCCCTATTAGGGTTTGGGGTCTTATAGGTAGTCTTAGATCGCTTAACTTGCTTCCATCCCTCCTCTTTTCCTTTATCTGACTTTCCATTGCTCGGACAACCCCCAGCAAAGTGTCTGTATTCGTGGAATTTTCGGCACTTGAAAGGAAGCTGCTCATAATCTAATTTTTGTACATGGGACCAACTACCGACATTGATTTTTATTGCCTCTGGTAGTCCCACCTCTAAATCGACCTCGAAACCGATTCCAACACAGTCATGTTGGTCCTTGTTGTTTTCATGGCCAATGAATTTTCCTAGAGCGTTTCTTATGTGCTTCAGAGATTCCCAATTCCAGCAATGCACTGGGAGATTCAACAACATTACCCACACAATAACGGTCATTGTAACATCCAATGCTAGATCAAAATTTGGCATCCACTTATTGAGAAACAGGCCCTAATGTCCCATAAATTAAGGGCCATTCCTAAATATGATATCTTTGTCCTCTTTTAAGATGGATTCGAACAAAAAGTAGCCTCTCCCCAAGAAATATGAGGTTACAATGTTCTTGATCAATGACATCCAATTTTTTACAACCCAGGTCTCCGTTTTTTTTGGAGAGGGCTAAAGGCCAGTAAAATGACCCACAAGGGCGCGATATTCCAGAATCAAGGAAACCTAGATCGGGCACTTGGAAGGAAGGGAGTTTTCTTGAATTTTGTCCAGCTTCTTCACGAACTTGGCGGCTTTGATTTCTTCTTTTTCGGCAACGATTCCAGTAGCGTTTTGAAAGCTTCATATTCCAACGAAGGAGGAGGTGGAGGAGGGGCCTGGGCCAAACCCATATCCTCCATGGCTATGACTGCAAGGGAGGGAACCCTAGCACCAGGTGGCGTGCGTGGGCTCACATGCGTTCAGCAGCAACAATGATTTTCCAACCAACCAATTTCTATAGTGATATGTGTAATATTAATAACAATTAAGGTTTGAAATATAATTAAATATAATGTAATATATGATATAAAAACAATATATATATATATATATATATATATATATATATATATATTCCAACCTTTATTAACTAAAAAATAATTTCGAGCACAAAAAAATCATGAACCCAAATTCAATCTTGGAGGAGATTGGGAAAATTTCACCTTCACAAACCAAACTAGCGAATCCAATTGTGACACTTGTCACAGTCCCATTGGACAAAAACTGAAGAATATTCCTTGCATGCTGATTGGGCTACCATGTCATCAACTTGTACCTGTTCTACATTTTTTTTAAATTTATATGTTCTAAACGATGATCAACAGACCATAACTCCTTCATCCAAATGTGGTTTTCGACAAAATGAGTATTGTTGGATTCCTGGTGAAGGGACGGTCATTGTAATTTCGGTTTGGTGTAATTCTGAGCACTTTTAATTTTGAGCTAATTTTTGCCGCTGATCCAGATTCCGATCATAGCCAATTGAAAAAATTAAACAAAAATAAACACAAAATGATTATCATTTATCCTGGGAAATTGATGGAGCTTCCGCCACACCTGACCTAGATGCAGGTGTAATATTCTCTGCTAGAGTTTCCATTGCAGTCGCCCCCACTCTCTACGTCGCTAGTTTCTTTCCACTAGCTCCAGTTACTTCTCTAACCTTATATTTCGTTAGTCTAGCCAGATCACCCTGTCCCTGTCCCAGTTTGATATCCAGGTTATGGATATATTTCAGGTAAATTGAGAAAATTTTGTTCATATCTCCAATTATATCATCTTATAGGCACTCTATGTTAGCCACCTCTTGGAATTCCTCCTTTATAGCCCATATTCGTTGCTCAATTTCCTTTAGTTGAAGCTATTGTTCCATTTTTTGTTTGGTTCTCTCTTCCGTCGCCTCCGCCTTTAGCTTTCCCAATCAAGTTTTAACATGCCAAGCCGTATCCAAAATTCTCTAATAGTCTGTCTGCCTATTTCAATTTTTCCCCATGTCTATGATCCAGTTGACCTCTTACTCAATTTTGTTGTCTATGATGCTCCTTCATAGGTGCCTCACTTCATTTTCCCAAATTTTTAAAATTATTTCCCCTTCTCCAAGACACTCGCGTGATAGTTTAGTGTTTCCTCCCTCATCAAATCCTCCATTATGGTCTTCTTACCAACCATGCAGCATTGAGCGTCAACTCTCAGCCTAGCCCATGGTTTGCCACCCACATTTACCCCCCTAACCATAATTATCTTGGAGACCACGATTCTCTGATGAGCAGACTCTCTCCCACTACTGCTCCACCTTGTGACCTTCACCCTTAGAACTATACACCCAATGTGTTTTCCATATTTAACATATAAAGGAAACATCCAACATAGATCCTTCTGGACCATCCTTTGAGCATCTTCCTTATCTATTTCCGACAATTTCTACGTACTGATGGAGTTGCAGTACATCCGTGAGAGGATGGGGCCAACTTACTCCTCATTCACCTCTGCAAATGATATTTGCAAACTCATTATTTCGATCATCATATTCCATTATAACTCAATGCTCAAAATTTTCCTTATCCACTCTTTAAACCATCCTTTCCAATTAATGCAACCTCCTAATGGACTATTGAGTGAACAAGGGTTCTTCCCCTTCCCATCAGCGATCATTATGTACTTCATATCACAACGACACATATCTCCTCAATATTCCATAACAACCACAACTTTTCCACTCATTATTATTGTTAAACATTAATTTCACCACGTGGGTCATTGCCCTCATCATGACCCAACTCGTGTCTATCGAATTGTTTGTCTAACCTGGAGTGATCTTGCTCCACAAACACTCGGCAGTATTCCTTTAGTTGTCTATCCACCATGTACTCCCAGGCCATATCGGTGATCAACCTGGCACTCTCAAACCCTTCCTTTTCCACTCCTTCTTCCAACACATTAGCCAAGTGTCTCACTAAAGTAAACTCCACCATTTTCAACTCCTCTAAGTGTTCTTTTATCCTTTTGATTATCTGGGCGAGGTGCCAATTCTTCATGACCTTATTCGTATGACAGCCACATTGTAGTCTACATGTCACTTGGATAGCTAATGCAAAACCCCCCTCCACTATTACATTCACCCATCTCTCTCGTAACAACATTTCTAGCCCCTGATCTAGGGCTGGGAACTCTATTGCAATATTTGTGGCTTGGCCCATATTAATGAATTATAACCATTGAATTTTTCATGTCCAATCCTGAACAATTCCTCTGGCTCTAGCATTTCCTAGGTTTCCCTTGGATTCTCCATCGAAATTCAATTTCGAGAATCCCTCCAGAGGATCCTACCACACTGTATAGCCCAAATTTATAGAAATTTCTCTGTTTCTGTGGTTCATATCACCATAGTACTCCAGGTTGAAACACTTTAAATTCTTATTTCCTGAGAGGATGATTGGTCCTATGAGGTTTGAATTCTTCAGCTATTGATGGATTCCTTAATGTGATGATGAATATGTTCTATTAGGTTTGCAACTAGGATATTTTTATCATATAATATTTGGTGGTTGTGTTCCTTCCAGATTGACCAGAGGATAAATCCTGGGATCAAGCTCCAGGTCATGTTCACCACTTATTTCTTAGTATATTGCAACCTCCATTTTTTAATTGTTTCATGTATTCTTTCCTTATTTCCATATGTTTGTTTGTATATGATGGTCATCCAAGCCCATAGAGATTACTTGTATCTACATGTATTTAGAAGGTGCTTAAGGATTTATTCCTCCCTCTCACATAGGAAACACCATGATGGACCAATCATCCCTCACTTAACCAAATTATCGTAAGTTAGCACCTTCCTGTGCAAAATTAACCACATAAACATTTAATTTTTGGCCAAAGAGAGGCCACCTAGATTTTAATCCAAAATGGGTCATTTAATTCCATATGTTCAGCTCGAAGGTAAGTCTTAGATTCCTTGAGGTTGAAATCACCCCCTTCTCGATGCTTCCATCAGATTTCGTCCCGGTCATTATTCATTGGGATTTGTCTTTTGTTAATTTCCTCTATAATATATTCTATGTATTAAATACTTAGATTTTCCTCGTGGAGGAGTATTAAGTTCCATCTTCTCCATTTATTATTTTCCAGTTCTTGAGAGAAAAATTGGTGGAATTCCCTGTGCCCTGTCTCTCTGTGGCAACATGTAGACCCTACCATTCTGGTTTGTTTAATTTAAGCTTTTTTTGCCAGGAATCCTCCCAAAATTGGGCATCCTTTCCATTTCTTATTTCCTAAAATCTATTATTTTGTACAATTTCTCCATTAGTCCATGCTAGGTTCCATATAGTCGACCCCTAGATTGACCCCTTGATCCTTACTAGGTTTTTTAGTTATAAATTAGAGGCATATTTTTCTTTCCATAGTTTCTCCCATGGTTTCTCCCCTCCTTTTAACCATCTCCACCACATTTTGGCCCCATTTTCTCTATTAATTATTCCAGGGTCTTGTAGCCCAAGGCCGCCTATTTGGATTTACAGATTATGTTCCACACCACCAATGCCCGTTTATGTTTTTCCTCTACTCCTCACCACAAGAAATTTCTTTAGACCTCCCATTTTTTGGAGCACTCCCTTAGGTGCAAGAATAACATTCAACATATACCCTAGGATAGCCTGAAGCACTTCCTTTACTAGCACCAATCATCGTGACAAATTAAATGTTCTCACCATCCATCTTTTAACCTTGTCTTTTAGGTTGGATATTACTCTCTCCCAGTTGGATTTCTTCCAGGATTGCACTATTAGGGTACTAAATACTTATAAGGGATGGATTTCCTTTGGAATGCTAGAATAGATGATAGATTTCGTTGGATAGTAATATGAGTGTTAAAAATGAAAATCATAGACTTTGACTGGTTTAACTCCATACCTAATGCCTTCATGAGTATATTGAGAATGAATTTTAAATTACATGCCTCCTTTACCATGGGAACACCATAAAGCATGGTATCATCCAAAAAAATTTTATGAGTGGTCGCATGTGCATCCTCATGTAGCTTAAGTCCTTTGATGTCTCATCCTCTGTTGGCGGCTCCAATCACCCTCCCAAGTACTTCCATCATTAAGATAAATAAGAAGGGAGACAATGGGTCCCCTTTCCGAATTCCTGGGGATGGGAAGAAAGTTTTTAATGGGTCTCCATTAATTAAAATTGAATAGATGGGTGATGATACCATTTCCATAATCCAATTGATATTGTGTTCATTGAAGCCAAATTATTGTAACACCACTACCATGTATTCCCAACTGATCTTGTCATATGATTTAGATTAATATAATTCATAATCAAACCAATCTTTTTCTAGGTGTTCAACGAATGAGCTACTTCGTGTGCCAAGATTACATTGTCCAAAATATGTCTCCCCTCTAGAAAACCTGATTGTTCCTTCGAAATTAGATACGGAAGAATTGTTTTCATCCAATTAGTTTCTACTTTGGATATCATTTTATATGAAACATTTCACAAGGCTATTAGCCTGAACTTTTCAGGGGTATTTTCCAATTCTTCCTTAGGAATGAGGGTTTTAAAATTCAAATTCAGGGCTTTGAATATTTTTTTTGACTCTTGGGAATTTGCCACCACCTCATGTATATCATATTTTACAATTTCCCAGCTAAATTTAAATAAGTATATAGTAAATCCATCTGGTGTAGGGGATTTTTCATTAGACACTTCATTCACTTCGAACTCCACTTCCTCCATGGAGACTGACTTGTTTAAATTATTGTTGTGCTCTTTAGTGAGCACCTTTGGGATATGTCTTACAATATTTTGGATATATTCCCCTGTTTAGACTTGGGGCTCTTCATATATATTTTATAAGTACTATACATCATCAATGTGTTGATGAACCTTGAAAGTTCCCCCCCTTTAATTCTTTATTCCTAGGATTCTTTTTGAGTTTTATGTTCGATTGTTGACCAATGAAATAATTTAGTGTTTTGCTCTCCCTCCCTAAGCCATAAAACTTAAGATGTGTGCCTCCATATAGTTCCCTCTTTTTTACATATATCTTCCCAATTCTTTATTAAATCCATATCCTCTTATTTATTGTCCTCTTAATAACCTTCAGAAATCATTCGTTGTTGTAGTGCTTCCATTTTTTGTTCCAATTCATTTTTCTCTTGAAAGGTGTTTCCAAATTTTGTCTTATTAAACTTAATTTAAACTAAATTTACATTATTTTAATTTCAAATTAATATGTTTTAACCTATCCCACTGGGTGTAAATTTTAGAGCCTTTGACTAGGAACCCTTTCTCCAACCATCCTTTGGTATTCTCCATTAAGGCAGGGTGTTCTAATCAGAAGGCTTCAAATATAAAAGACCTATTTTGGGGGGTACCTACCAACTGAAGCATTAAAATCATTGGCCAATGATCCAACCCCCCACAGGGAAGGACATTTGTTTCCACATCTACTCCTCTCATAAGTAGATCTTCTAAGATTAAAAATATGTCTAGTCTGGATGCCACTTGATGATGTAAGCATCCATTCACAATTTCCAAATCAATGAGGTTGGTTTCCTCGGTGAATGCCTTAAATGTTTCAACATCTATATATACTCTTCCTTTTCCACCTTTATTCTCCGATAGAGAGGTTATCTTATTCAAATCTCCCCCCAAAACCCAAGGGAGATTCCATTTTCTGATGGCTATCTTACTCAAATCTTGCATAGGCTTAATCTTCTCCTCTATTCTTTGAATCCCATAAGCATTTTTAAACACCATTGTTCTTGGGGATCCTATAACCTACATTTCTACTGATAAGTATGATCTATTAGCTTCAGAGTACAATAAAATCAAGGATTGAGCATTAGAGCATATGGCTAATACCCTTGTTGAGCCCTGTGATTCCACCTCCACTATGTCATAACTTTTCCCTAATCTCCTACTTAATGCCTTTATTTTCTCTACTGGGCACTTTGAATCTTGTATAAAAATGATATCAGGTTGTTCCATTTGAATATTTTTCTTCAACAACCATTGTTTCATAAGGCTAATAAAGCCCCTTATATTCCATGATAATTTTTTCATGATTTAACTACATTTTAAGTAGGGAGAGCCTAACACTCTCATATTACCTAAATTTATTAACATAACTCCCAGATCCTTGAGGGAAACCCTATTCGACTTCCTCCCTCTCTTTTTTTTGGCTCTTCCATGGCACCAAAACCATATTTTGATCAGTGGTTGTCATTGATGTCAACCCAAGCAGCACTAGGGGCTACCTCAATATTGCATAGGAATTTTTACTTGAAAAAATAATTTATTTTAAGTCAAGGATATTTTGGATGGTTTCTAATTGTCGAGATGTTTTCGTTGATATATAGCATGCCACATAATTCTTCATTATGGTTTGAAATATATTTGTGTTTGAAGGTAGTAACCCTAGTTAATGGGCTAAAACCCATAGGGTTGTGGCATGACACTAATCATTGGTTTTGGTCATTGAATTGTCAATAATTAATAATTTTGTAAGCTCCAAAAAAAACCTCCAACGTTCACTTGTTGAATACCCTCTCAACCTAAGCATTTATATAAATTGTGGCCCTCATATCCTCCTCATGTAAGGATTTTACTACTTATAACAGGTCATCGTGACATTTTTACTATAAATTTTTTTTCTGTGAAGCTTCAGATCCTGAAACTTAAAACCCATTTGGGTAAAATCCTGAGAATCTCATGTTCAAATTTCAAATATCAATTCACTATATTCGGAGATATGATCTGAGGAAGTTAAGGTTTTTTAACGCTCCCAAATTTCATGTCAAACATGTGACGTTGGGAAAATTATCATACCTTTCTCTCTGAACATTGGATTCAAATGTGATAAAAATTAATAGGAATAGGATGGGCTTTAGTTTGTTGTGTATCATTTTCAAGACCAAAGGTTGAAACAATGACATGTGGCACTTCGTCCAAGTTCGCTATACTAAACCAGTCTATAATGAGGTCATCGTAAGAGAATGGACATAACTATTCCTTGAGGAATACAATGTTGATCAGACCTACGGGGTTGGAAAGAGGACTAGAGGGCTACCATAGGACGAAATTTCAGACCTTGGAGATTTGAAATTACACAGATACAACAAATTCAATATAGAGCTTCTAGAAGGCAAGAAAAAAATATGCATTCAAGGATCACTGCAGTAAGGACAACAAATCAACACTGAAGGGTAAGTCTACTACAACAAGGTATGTATGATTATTATTTGAATTTTAATTTGATATCATCTCTGACATGTGTTTCTGGAGGACATTGTAAGTATTTTGTATGTATAGTTGCTTGGGTTTTGTTCATAAACGTATTTACATTTGAATTTTGAATATTTCTCTAACATATGGTTTGTAGGACAGTGTAAGTATTTTGTTTGTATATTGGTTTGGGTCTTGCATATGCAGGAAGGAGGACACAATAAGACAACTCAGACAGACAATTTAATGCCAAAATACCATTACTTGAAGCAAGCACAACAATACCTCAGCAGTTGCTAGTGTTCAAAGAAGCAGTGTCAAGTCAAGTATCAGGTCATGTCAAAAGTCAGTATTGTAAAAATCATCTTTGTAAAATTGTAAAAGAGTCATTATTGTAAAATATTTAATCTGCCTAGAGTTGGAGAGGCATTGTTGCGAGGTACAAGTGTCATTGTTTGGAGGTATAAGTTCTAATTGATAAGAAATTCTGATTCACCCCCCACCCCCTAGTATTTACAACAATTCGTATCAGAGCCACAGTTCCTTCAATAACAGTCTAACAACAGGAACGAGGTCATGGAGTATACTAAGAATATAGTTCCTCTATTCAATGGAAATAACTACGCACTTTGCAGTGGAAGAATGCACGTTCATTTTCTGGCGCAAGGATACGAAGTATGGGAAATTGTTGAAAAAGGCTTTATAGTGACCCAGAATGAACAAGGAAAGAAAAATATGGTATATGATGCAAGGGCTAAAGATCTCATTATCAGTGGGCTTATCGAATCTATCTATCTTAAGGTACTTTGTTGAAAATTTTTTACAGAAGTATGGTGCAAGATTGAGAATATATATGCAAGTGACTCAAACGTGAAAGAAGCAAAGCTTCAAATTTACAAGGAAAACTTTGAGCAACTCAAAATGAAGGAAGATGAAAATATTGATGCATACTTACAGTGTGTTGATGAAATAACAAATGCATTGGAAGGTTTGGGAGAACCTGTCGACACAAAAATTGTTAGATGATCCAAAATAAATTTTATCATAGGTTATAATGTTTGAATAAAATAATTATTAATTTAAGATATTAAATTAATAATTATTATTCTAGAATATTTAATAAATCTTTGAGATATTTAGAAATAGAAATTTGTTATTAAAAAAATATGACTCTAGAAAAGAGTCGTTTCCTAGGCTTTAAGTTAGGAGTAAAGTTAGTAGAATAGTTAGAAGCTCATTTAATGTAATTGGACACCTGTTATTAAATAAGTGATCCAAAATTAGTGGAAGTTAGGACATTGAGCTTATAAATAGCTCATTGCAAGAGTGATTGTGTTGTTTGGGTGTAAACTCTTGCATAATTCCAATGTAATTTTTTTTTTGTGATTAATAAAATTACGTGTCTGAGGACACTTTGGCCATTATTGTGGTATCAAAGCTACGGTAATGTTGCAGTGCATATGTGGAGGAGGATTCCAACTCTACCAGTTTGTGGAAAACTCAACTCCATTGAATTGATCAGCCAATAATTAGTATGAAATTTGTCAAAAAAAATTTTTGATTTTAGATCTATAAATTCTAAAATCATTTTTTTTTTAAAGAGAAAATGCAACATTTGTGTGAATTTTATGTTTCAAAGTGTTGAGGCAACTTTGTTTGTAAGAGTTTTGTTGTAATAAAAAAAAGGGGCAAGCGTTGTCAATATAGTGCATCTGCGCTGAAAGAGCCATCACTGCGTGTAAAGAGAGAGCATGGGTCTTGATTCTTGTTCCCTTACCCATTGTTGCAGCATGCACCAACTCCTCCCGGATTAATCATCACTGTGTGCAGCTTTGAAATCTGTAGTATTCACAGTCTGTAGCATTCAAATCTGTAGTATTTGACTTATCTTACAGTAGCAACATTTCCTCCTCTACCAATCTCCCTTCCATGCCCACGTCCTCTGCCCCTACTAGCTTGTCGAGAATCTTCTTCCTCATATTCATAATCTGGCATAGGCTTGACTTGATCAGTCGAGAGCGGTGGTTGATAACCTGCACATGTTGTGTCAAGTTGTACTCTAGATATCATCACTGTTACCATTGACATGTGTCTTGTTGTTTCCAACGGCAATAAACCTTCTTCGAGAGGTTCCCACATATATTTTATATCAGCAGAACTTATTTCTGTGTTTTGATGAAGGCACATCGGGGCGAGGCTTCTCCACTCGTTGATATCTATCCATGCTGTAAGAGATTCTCTGGCACAGAAACTCAAAACCAGCCCTAAAATCCTAAGCCCTCAGCAACGTCAATAACCTCCATGCCAATGTATATGCATAGCCAGATTGGACTTTAGCAATGCAGGAGGTGCCACAGGACTCGATCTTGCCACCTGCTCGAAGCTCGAGAGAAAACCAGTCTTTTGTTTCATGAATTTGTATGTTGATGCCAACAACTCCTCAGCCCTCTGAGAAAAAATACATAGGGTGATAGTGACTTGCGCCGGAATTTGATTCGAGTTTTCTGTGTTGTGCGAATGCATTTAATATTACAGAGATTCTCGCCAAACTGAAGAGATAAGATTTTTTTTATTCTTTTGTAAATTTGTAGAGAGTTCAGGCATATTTTATTTTTTGGAGAGATAAAGTATATATTTTTTTTTTATTGTAATATTTATTGGAGTAATAAGGGTATTGTAATTTTTTGGAGTAATAAGGAGATTTTTGCCTTGTAATTTGTTTCTGGGGTGATATTGTAACTCAAAGTAATTTTACTTTGAGGGGTGGTAATTTTTTTTTTACTAGATTGTGCAAGAAAACTATTTTATAAGTCAAATTTTGAAAGTTACCTTGTAAATATTTGAGAAATTTACTAGAGCCAAGTGCAAAGCTCAGTTAATTTTCTCCTGTTTCAACGACTATTCGAGGGTCAAGGCCAAGCCCCCATAGATCATTTTTTGCGTCATGTGTTGCTGTTGTGTTGCGCATCTTGATATATTTTTTTTGGAGCTTGATTTGTGGTGTGAAGTTTAAACACTACAATGTCTAGGTTGATTAATTTCTTTTCTGATTCCGAAAAACTTGAAAGCTCAAAATCTTACAAAACATGGCAACGCCTCATCGAAAACACTCTCATTTATAATTAACTATGGCATGATATTTGTGATGGAGATGTAAAGCCAAATAAACCTACAGATGTAGCTGCACTAGTAAAATAGGAAGTTAAAAATGCCAAAGCATTAGCTCTCATTAAATCTTCTGTCAATGATGAAATGTTTGTCCATATCGAAAATGCTATAGATGCATGGTCTGCTTTGAGAACTTTTAAAGAGTTGTTTGATACTCAGCCTCAATCAAAAAGAGTTGACCTACAATTAAAATTGCTGCATCAAAAATTGACTGAAGAAGGAGATATTCTTGAATACATCTCCAGACTTAAGAATATTAAGCAGGAAATTTTTAATGTTGGTTTTCAAGCAGTAGATGATAGTTTTATGGTCACAATTTTAATTAATGGGCTTCCTTCTTACTACACACATTTTTTGGAAACTCTGCAACTAACTGGAAAGTTAGAAAAGCTAAAGTTTGATGAGCTCTGCGAAATGTTGACTGAACATGATAAAAATTTTGGGAAGAAAAAGAAATTTGGTGAAGATGTTTTTGTCACAGAAGCCAGTACTAGCAAATCCTCAGCTGACAATTCAAGAAACAAAGGCAAAGGTGATTTTAATCAAAATCAAGTAGCACAAGGTCGCGGTCACAATCAACACAAAGGAAAAAACTCCAATAGAGGCTCCAATTCTGGCAGAAATAATTCTCAAGGTAGAGGCAACAATCAAAACAAAGGATATCAGCAAGGCACAGGACAGAATCTAGGGAGAGGACAATCTCAAAACAGAGGACAAAGCAGAGGTCGAGGACAGTCTCAAGGCAAAGGACAATCTCAAGGAAGAGGCACCGATTTGAGTCAAATTGTTTGCAGGCAATGTAACAGGGTTGGTCACTATGCTTCAGATTGTCGCACATCTATCAATAAAATTTCTAAGTTTCAACAGCCTTCAGCACAATTTTCAAATGATCAAGATCAAGATTATAATGACTCAGAATATGTCTTCACTTCTTCACCAGCAATCCAACTTTCCTCCTATATTAAGAGTGACTATGAAGATGCTTGGATTTTGGATTCAGGAGCAACTCAGCACATGACCTGTAGATGAGATTTCTTTTGGAATTTTCAAGAGTTCCATCTTAATTCCATCTTTCTATTAGATGATACAAAACGTACGCCTTATGGAAAAGGTGCAGTCAAATTTTTCTCCCTGACATTGGAGAAAAATTGATTTTCAATGTGTGGTAAGTACCCACCTTTAAGAAAAAATTGTTGTCTTTGGTCATGATTCGACAAGCAAGACATCAAATAATTATGGAAGATGGCTTAGTTAAGATTAATTCAGTCAAACAGAACTTCCAAACAGTGATGACAGGATATCAAGACGGAAAATTGTTAAGGATGAAAGGGACAGTTATTCCAAGGCATTCTGATTTTGCAGGGGCAGTTACTACAGGAATTTCACCTATAAGATTATGGCATGTAAGATATGGACATTTGAATTTTGATATTATTTCTCAATTGCAGAAACAAGGGATGGTTAAAGGACTTCCAACTTTTAACAAGGCAAATGCAAAATGTGAAGCCTGCATTTATGGCAAACAAAGTCGAGAAAGTTTTCCAACAAGTACATGGCACGCAAAAAGGCTGTTGCAACTAGTTCGCAGTGATGTGTGTGGTCCACTACAAACTTCATTAGGTGGTTGCAAATATTTCTTTCTGTTTATTGATGATTTCAGCATAATGACTTGGGTTTACTTCTTGAAAAACAAGTCAGAAGCATTTGAGAAGTTTAAAAATTTTTGACAACTTGTTGAAAATGAGGTCAAAGAAAAGATAGATACTCTCAGGATAGATAATGGGGGAGAATTCAACTCAAATGAATTCAAAAATTATTGCAGTGAAAATGGCATCAGAAGGCATCTTACAAATTTTTACACTCCATAGCAAAATGGAGTCGTAGAAAGGATGAATCGCACATTGTTAGGCATGGCGAGATCCATGTTAACTTTCAAAGGGTTAAGTCCAACATATTGGGAAAAAGAAATCCATACAGTTGTCTATCTAAGAAATAGATCTCCAACTGCTTCTTTAGAAGGAATCACCCCTTATGAAGCTTGGTTTGGTTTCAAACCTAAAGTTAAACATCTTCGAGTTTTTGGATCCATCTGTTATGCCTTAGTTCCCAAATAAAAGTGAACTAAGCTTGATTCAAGAAGTTTGAAATACACCATGATTGGCTATTCAGATGAAAAGAAAGGGTATCATCTTTTGGCAAATGGAAAATTTATTGTGAGCAGGGATGTCATTTTTGATGAAACAGAGAGTAAGAGTGCTAAAGAAATCGAAAGTCTTCTTCACAATTTAGAAACTAAGGGCAGTAAAAGAAAAGGAAATATGAAAAGTCAACCAACTTCACCAAATTGGTATGAAATTGATTTTCCTTCCTCTGAAGATGAGTCATCCAGGTCATATACTTCAACAAAGTCATCTGGGTTTTCTAGCAATTCATCAGCATCTCCAAGCAACAGCAGTTCTTGTGACAGTGATTCTCCAGATTCACCACCTGAACGATGAACATCAGTTTACATTAATCCCCTTTACAATGATGGGGACTTCTCAGAATCTCAAACAAGTGAGCAACAACTTCCAAAATGGGTAGTTCAACTATTGAAATATGTAAAGCCTGATGAACAAAATAAAACAGGAACAAGACAGAAACATAGAAGTGAAGCAACTTTTGCCTTGCTAGCACATGATTTTACTGAACCTTCCACCTACAAAGAAGTAGTCAAACATAAAGAATGGAAACAAGACATGATTGATGAATATAGAGCAGTAATTGATAACCACACTTGGAAGCTGGTTGATTGTCCTCCAAATGTTAAACCCATAGGATGCAAATGGGTTTACAGAGTTAAGTACAACCAAAATGGCGAACTTGACAAGTATAAAGCAAGAATTGTCACTAAAGGTTTTGCGCAGCAGTAAGGCATTGATTATGAAGAAACTTTTGCACCTACAGCTAAATGGGACACCATCAGATTAACACTTGCATTGGCCGGTCAAAAAGGGTGGAAGTTCATCAAATGGATGTCAAAAGCGCTTTTCTCAACGGGGACTTACAGGAAGATATATATATGACACAACCACCACGGTTTGAAGTTGAAGGGCAAGAACATAAAGTCTGCAAGTTAATCAAGGCTTTATATGGATTAAAACAAGCTCCCCATGCTTGGCATGCAAAAATGGATGAATACCTTCGCAAAGTTGGTTTTCATCGCAGTGAATCTGATGATACTTTGTATGTGCGCCAACAGGGAAAATATCTAGTCATTCTCATTATGTATGTCGATGATTTGATCATCACAGGCAACAATGATGATCACATTGAACAGGTGAAAAAGGAATTACATGCAGGTTTTAAGATGACAGATTTGGGACTACTTCATTACTATCTTGGAGTTGAAGTATTCCAACGTCCACATCAGATCTTCATTTCCCAGACTAAATATGCAACAGAAATTCTTCAGCGATTTGGAATGCAGGATTGTAAGCCTGTCCTTACCCCTATGGAACAAAACTTAAAACTTTCAAAATTTGAAGGGGGGGAAAGAGTGGACAGCACGACTTACAGACAGTTGATTGGCAGCTTGATTTATTTGACAACCACTCATCCTGATCTATCTTATGCAGTCAGTGTTCTTTCACGTTTTATGCAAGAACCATTAGACAGCCACTGGAATGCAGCCAAAAGAGTTCTTCGATATATCCAAGGAACAAAATATTTTGGTCTTCTTTACAAAAAGACTAAAAATTTTGTACTTGGTGGATTTTCAAATGCCGACTTTGCTGGCAGTATTGATGACAGGGCATCAACCTTGGGTTACTTAATGAACATGGGGTCAGCTGTAGTTTCCTGGAGTTGCAAGAAGCAAACTACAGTGGCCACTTCTTCAGCAGAAGCAGAGTACATTTCAACATGGGAAGCAACATGTGAGATTGTTTGGTTACATCGAGTTTTACAGGACTTGGGAATTCCTCCAGCGGAAGCTTCTTTGTTATTCATCGAAAATCAATTAGCAATAAAGCTTGCCAAGAATCCATTTTTCCATTCAAAGACAAAGCATGTGGACACCAAGTATCATCATATCAGATCTCTCATTGCAAAGGACGTCATCAAGCCATTGTTTTTCCCTTCAGAAGATCAGACCTCTGACATTTTCACAAAACCTCTTGGCAGAATAAAGTTTACTAAGTTCAGGGATGAACTTGGTATCTGTTGTAATGTATCTTTGGATCATAGGGGGGAATGTTAGATGATCCAAAATAAATTTTATCATAGGTTATAATGTTTGAATAAAATAATTATTAATTTAAGATATTAAATTAATAATTATTATTTTAGAATATTTAATAAATATTTGAGATATTTAGAAATAGAAATTTGTTATTAAAAAAATAGGACTCTAGAAAAGAGTCGTTTCCTAGGCTCTAAGTTAGGAGTAAAGTTAGTGGAATAGTTAGAAGCTCATTTAATGTAATTGGACACTTGTTATTTAATAAGTGATCCAAAATTAGTGGAAGTTAGGACATTGAGCCTATAAATAGCTCATTGCAAGAGTGATTGTGTTGTTCGGGTGTAAACTCTTGCATAATTCCAATGTAATTGTTTTTTTTTGTGATTAATAAAATTACATGTTTGAGGACACTTTGGCCATTAAAAATTATTGTCTGAAAGATCCTTAGAACCTTGCTGACAAGATTCATCCCAAAGGTATCTGTCTTTGAATATAGTTTGAATCTAGCCAATCTCAGCAAAGATGAATTGCATGGAGTGCATACAGCATATGAAATGAGGATTAAAGAAGAGGATGACACATCTCACCTAGAAACAATATTCGTCACATCCAAGAAAACTAGTAAGGAAAAGCATACTCTGAAAGTGAAAACTTGTAGTTGTAAGGAAGAAGACAAAGAAGAATTTTCAAATAAAGAATTTTCATACATCGTGTGAAAAATGATAATAGGTACGAGGAATCTCAAAGGTAAAATTCCATTGGTATTTTTCAATTGTGGTGCGGTTGGGCATTTTGTAGCCAAGTGTCATCACAAAAATGAGGTTTTTACGAAAGGAAAGAAAGGTTTGAGGAAGTTCAACAAGCAAGGCAAGAAGAAATGGTTTAAGAAGAGTTTCTTCTCCAAAGAAGATAGATCCTCATCTGATTAAGAAAGTGATAACGAAAAAGAAATCAATGAAATATTATTGTTTACGGCCAAGCATAATAAGTAAGAAGCATCTAATGAAGAAGGATACGAAGAAGAAGAGATGATTGAGGTTGAATTTCAAAACGAAGTGATCAGGGTTATCAAAGAGCTCAAGGTCGAGAAGAAGCATGTCATAACTCTTGAGGACGAATTAAAGATAGAAAGGGAACATATCATAAATCTTAAAATCAAGGTTGAAGAATGCAAACGAGCTGAAGAATCACTCAAGGAAGAATTAAAGGAAAGGAACAAGGAAAGAGAAGCATTAAAAGTTGAAAATAATTCTCTTTGAAAGCAAGTAAAAAATGGAAAGAATCTTCAAAACTACACCAACATCTTCAAGGCATTGGAAGAAATCATCAAGAATCAATGATCAAATAGTGACAAGATTGGTCTTGGTTACAAAGAAAAATTTGAAAAGGAACCAAGTCCTTCTATGACAACAAAAGAAGATGGATATGCAAAATCTAACAAGCAAGTAGACCTTCTAGCAAACTCAAGAAATCAAGACTCGCAGGAAGAACCATGGAAGATAATTCCTCGAAGAATATTTCCTCCCAAGTATCAACCTATCTTCTATGGTCATTGTTATTCATGTGGAAGGTTTGGGCATAGAGCTATAGAATTTCGCACATATGTTTGGAATAAATACGGTTTCGGGAGATCTTTTAGAAATGGATATTCTATAACTCAATAGAATATTAACAAATTTGATCATTTGAGAGATGATGTCGAATGTTAAAAATGTAACAATTTTGGACACCTAGCTAAATATTACAGACTTGGAAGTTCCTCAAAGGAATTCTCACAAAATCATAATGTTTCTCGCTTATGCATGCTCAAGAAAAATCAAGGTCTACCAAATGGATGTTAAGTCAGCCTTTCTAAATGGTGAAATGGAATAAGAAGTTTACATTGAAAAACTTGAACATTTTCTTCTATCTGAAAAGGAGGACTATGTCTATAAATTAAAGAAGGAACTATATGGTCTCAAGCAAGCTCCTAGATCTTGGTATGCTCATCTTGATGGATAGCTACATCGACAAGGATTCAAGAAAGGAAGCGTCGAAAACAATCTCTATGTGAAAGTGGATCAAGATAACCTAAGAATTATCTAGGTATATGTAGACGATATAATTTTTGAAAGTAATGATGACAGATTAAGTAAAAACTTTGCCACAAATATGCAAAGTGAGTTTGAAATGTCTCTACTTGGCGAGCTGACATGATTTTTAGGGCTTCAAATATCTCAATAGGATAAAGGAATATTTATATATCAAACCAAGTACATTAAGTAAATGCTCAAGAAATTTAATATGGAAGATTGCAATAATTTCCTTAACCCAATGGTAACATGTTGCAAGTTAATTTTAGATGATTCGTTAAAGGATGTGGACTAGAGGTTGTATAGATCTATGATTGGAAGTCTTCTATATGTGGCAGCGTCTCGGCCAGACGTAATGTGGGCAGTTGGATAAGTAGAAAGATTCCAAGCAGCACTAAAATAATCTCATATTATTGTCGTCAAAATAATTCTCCAATATCTTAAGGTCATAACAGAATATGGTTTATGGTATCCCAAAGGGAATAATCTAGTTATCCAAGCTTATACATATGCATATTGGGTAGGAAGTGTTGATGATCGAAAGAGTACCAATGGAGCAGCATTCCATCTAGGTGGTTGTCATATTTCATGGTTAAGTAAAAATCAGTATTTAATATTGCTATCCACAATAGAAGCAAAATATATCATGGCAACAGCCTGTTGTACTCAAGTTCTCTGGATGAAGCAAACTTTGCAAGATCTTCAAGTTGGGTTTGATGAGCCTACTCCCATATTTTGTGATAACACCAGTTCCATCAGTATCTCCAATAATCTTGTGATGCATTCCAAAACAAAACACATTCCTATCAAATATCATTTCGTTAGAAAGCAGGTCACCAAAAATGATATCAAGCTTGAATATGTTGGCAAAAAGGAACAAATTGTTGAAATATTTACCAAACCATTACCTTGTGAAGCATTTTATATCTTCGCCTAAATCTTGGGATTCTCCCAATTTCTCATTATACTCTTCATATTATCTGACTAAGTGAAAAAAAGAGGAGGGAGGGGGGGGGGGGGTGAGGTGTTTAAAAATCCGTAGGATGACATTTTTCAGAGTGAGTTACCCTTTTCCATTGATGAAAAAAGGGGAGATAATGTTGTAGGAAGAGGTGTCATGATGGAAGGGGGAGTACTTGTGTTGCCATCAATGCCAAAGGGGGATATTGTTTATCAATGGTTGTCATTGATGTCAACCCAAGTAGCACTAAGGGCTACCCTAATCTTTCATAGAAATTTTTACTTGACAAATTACTCTATTATGAGTAAAGGATATTTTGGATGGTTTCTAATTTTTGAAATGTTTCCTTTGATATATGGCATTCCACATTATTCTTAACGGTTTGAGAGGTATTCGTGTTTGAAGTTTGTAACCCTAGTTAGTGGGCTAAAACCCCATGGGGTTGTGGCATGACACTAATCATTGATTGTGATCATTGAATTGTCAATAATTAATAATTTTTTAAGCTCCAAAAAACCCTCCAACTTTCACTTTTTGAATACCCTCTCAACCTAATAATTTATATAAATTGTGACCCTCATATCCTCCTCATGTAAGGATTTTGCTACTTATAACAGGTCATCGTGGAATTTTCTCTATAATTTTTTTTTTGCCAAGCTTCAGATGGTGAAACTAAAAACCCATTTGGGAAAAATCATGATGAAGTGCATGTATGAACTTTAGATATTGGTTCGCTATATTTTTAGAGATATGATCTGAGGAAGTTAGGGTTTTTTATAGGCTCCCAAATTTCATGTTAAACGGGTGACCTTGGGAAAATCGTCATAACTTTCTCTCTGAGCATTGGATTAAAATTTCATAAAAATTGACAAAATGAGGATGGGTTGTAGTTTTTTTTTATCATTTGCAGGACTAAAGGATGAAACAGTGACACGTGGAACTTCATAAAAGTTCTCTCTATTGAACCAGTAATATAATGAGGTCATCGTAGGATAATGGGCATAACTATTTCTTGAAGAATACAATGTTGATCAGACATATGGGGTTGGAAATAGGACTCAGGGGGCTACCACAAGACGAAATTTTAGACCTTGGAGATTTGAAATTACACATATACAACATATTCAATATCAAGCTTCTAGAAGGCAAGAAATAATATACATTCAAGGATCACTGCAGTAAGGACAACACATCAACAATCAAGGGTAAGTCTGCTACAAAAAGGTATGCATGATTAGTGTTTGAATTTTAATTTTATATCATCACTAGCATGTGTTTTTGCAAGACAATGTAAGTATTTTGTATGTATGTTTGAATGGGTTTTGTTCATAAATGTTGAACATATTTACATTTGTATTTTGAATATTTCTCTGACATATGGTTTGCAGGAAAGTGTAAGTATTTTGTTTGTATATTTTTTTGGTCTTTCATGTGCAGGAAGGAGGAAAAAATAGGACAACTCAAACACATACTAGAAGGACAATGCAATGCCAAAGTACCATTACTTGAAGCAAGCACAACAATACCTCAGCAGCTGCTAGTGTTAAAAGAAGCAGTGTCAAGTCAAGTATCAGGTCGTGTCAAAAGTTAGTATTGTAAAAATCATCTTTGTAAAATTGTAAAAGAGTCATTATTTTAAAAGACTCAATCTGCCTAGAGTTGGAGAGGCATTATTGGGATGTATAACTTCCATTATTGGATAATGTTATGGTTGGGTTGCAGGTCATAGTGTGATTGGGTGATTAGTATAGTTCAAGAAAAATATTGTGAATCATATTGTATCTAGATCATTGTACCTATTATGGGATTCCACATTCTTATCTTATTTTTTATCATTATATGGTGGCAAGGACGTGCTAGGTTGTTGCATGAAGTCACCTACAGGTTGGAGCTTGTAAACACTTCAAGGGGGTAGGTTGGTCTAGGATGTCGGGGCATCCATTCAGTTGACTAATAATGAAACCAGGGCATTGGGGCGTCCTTCTAGTGGGAGATGGAGAAAAATTATTTTCTACAATTCTAGGAAGTTGTACCTTTCATTTCAAATGGGGTTGAAGATTAAATAATTTACTAGAAAAGAGTTTAGTGGTTTTTGACCTGGAGGGGGTTTTCCACCTAAAATTCGTGGGCTTATTGTGTTCTATTGTTTACTGTTGTTACTAGATAAACATCAAGAATAATTGAAGGTTAATTAATGCTCTGAAAATATTTAAAAGTTTTAATTGATAATAAATACTGATTCATCCCCCCTCTCAGTATTTCCAACAGTTTTTACTCCCAGATGGGATCTTTTCGAAGATCCCACTGATTTTTCTGGATGCGATGTTTTATGCCCTTGTAATATTTTCTCTTCTTTAATTAGGTATAGATATTGGATTCTATCCATTTGGTTTGTTTGATTGCTTCTATCCCATTTTTCCTTGCCTGTTCCACCATATCCCGAAGGTCGATTCCCTCCTACTCAATTATCTCCTTCATTTCCATATTCTCTTTTCCTACTTTTCTTAGGCTCATTTCCACATCTCCCTTATAGATATGTGATATCTCCTTATTTTTCATATTCCTCATTTGACTACACCATTTCTTCCTCTTTACCTTCTCCTTTTTCCTCACTATCCTCTTCTTCCCTGCCTTGTGCCTCTGGTTTTTCCTCAGCTATGATATCAAAGATATTTCTCTATGATTTCCTTCCCTAATTTCGTTGTTGTTTTATTCTATTAGGTCTACCCTTCAGAGCGGGTCTCACAAAAGCATATGCATCCTTTCGTTTTTTCTCTTTGGCTTATTCCTCCATTTTTTATTAAGGGCCATTCCCTTATCAAGTGGCCATGTTCATGGAATCATCTACATATGAAAAGGATTTCTTCATAATCCACCAGTTGTAACCAAAATTTGTCACAGAACTCTAGTTTAACAACTTCAAGTGGAACCCCAAAGACATCAATTTCAACACAATTTTTTTCATATGATGTATGGCATAAATGGGAGTAGGACCAAGTGAAGTTGATGCAGATCCTGTTATCAAGTCCGTAGTATCCCTTCCAGTTCTAGATAAAGAGATACCTTGTAAATCTTCTTCTAAAATTTTAATGATTTTTCCAAGAGAATCTCCTATTAGCTTTAAAGTTGTGGGAAGCCTATAGTCCAGGGGAAGGGAATACAACCTGACCCACACTGGGACACATGTAAATTTTTCCTTCTCTGGGATAAAATTCTCCATCGATGGACTCATTTATAAACCAGCCGAGGAAAAAAAATAAGGACCACCATCAAAAATTCGATCTCTATCTTCACAAATACCATCGTGAAAAATACTTTTGACCCTAAATGTAGCTCGATTTCTCCCTTTGGTTTCTAGTGATTTTTTATCCAGTCACACAAAGATTTTTTTGTGGGCCAGAGACCCATGAACTTGCATATGACCTCATACTTTCCATGGAGGCCTGGGTCTCGAGATCAATGATCAATTTCATTCGAATCATCGTTGTTTTTGGCTTACATGGCCCTGTGGAGCCTTTTGGCTTTTGATGTTTCTATCAATCTATTTGATTCCCTATTGGGCCCATGTATTTGTTTATTCTTTGTCCTTTACCACCAACTTTTGTCGACCCATGGACATTCTATGGCATACCCTCTGCATGTGCCATAATTCCATATGTATCCCCTTCCCTTTATCCATTACCAAGTTCCGGTAGGAGGGAGACCCACTCCCTCCCCCTATGAAAGCCATCTGCATCAAACCCTATCTACTTTTGCTCAGAGAATCTTGTTTCTTTCGTTCCTCACTCCAAAAAAAAATCAAAAATTTACTTTGTCCCAAAAAATATTTCAATGTTGATTATAAATAAAATAATTAAATGTCTACCTTAAAGAAAATATGTTGATACCAACTCTTCAGATATATACACACACACACACACACACACACACATATATATATATATATATATTCCATGTAATTGAACACCCCATCCTCTAAATCATTTCTAAGGGTAAAATATTTTGGAATTAAATGTTAATTATAAATAAAATATTTTAACATCAATGCTCTCTCTTTTTATACAAAAATCTAAATCAATATATTCAAAAATAATCCTATATATATATATATATATATATATATATATATATATATATATATATATATATATATATATATATATATATAGAGAGAGAGAGAGAGAGAGAGAGAGAGAGAGAGAGAGAGAGATAACATGTCTCGATCAGGAGGCAGTGCATCAACAAACTTATAAAATAGCTAGCATGGATTCTAATAAGGTGAAAAATAACTATATCAAGTGAAAATGAAAGGAAGTTAGTCTTATTCTTGGGGATAGTATAAATTTAAATGATCTGGAGGAGATTAAATAGAACAAGTTTGCATGTAATCATATGTCGTTAAGTATCCTATGATGGTGGACATAGTCTTTATTTAATACCTTCTTCGACTACTCTCCTTACTACATATTATTGGCCAGGGGATGGATGTTATGGGTCACTCAGTCAGCTGAGGACATAGATGGATTTATAAAATCTCGATGGGAGTGGGGAAACCAAGTCATGACCCTAAAAAAAATGTACTATCGATTTTGATTCTCACTCAGCTCATTTAGGGGCTTCTATGATATGATTTTCTTTTTTGGGGCTTCCCATTATATATTGGTTGGTGGATGTGTTCAAATATATTGGGAACATATACAGTACTTTTATGATGTTGATTACTCTTACCTAGAATTTGGATACATGGGTATGGAAAGTATACTGGTAGGTTTAAATCTGGGTGATGTCTGGTGGAAACCCTAGCCATAAAGTGAGGCACCCATACACATGAAAAATCCTTGGATTATAAAAGTGTTCCATTTATTTGTAGATGTTTCCATTCTTATGTTAATTTGAGAAAAATTTTAAGAAG
Organism: Pinus albicaulis; assembly: GCA_034641835.2. Taxonomy (NCBI): domain Eukaryota; kingdom Viridiplantae; phylum Streptophyta; class Pinopsida; order Pinales; family Pinaceae; genus Pinus; species Pinus albicaulis. The sequence continues at coordinate 938,205,094 of CM076572.1, read as the reverse complement.
TCCCTCATTGAGCTTAAATGGGTTTGAAAATATCTATATGGAAAATATATCCACCAAATTTCAAGGGTTTGTAGTATCCAAGAGGATTTGATACCCTCTCAATATCCTTTTCCATAAAAAATAGAAGCAAAAGGCCTAATTTCTTCTTAGGGGGATTATACACAACATATGGAGGTCAGTGTCACAAGATTATGGTTGGTCTTCTCTCATCATGGTGATGTTCTTGTGGCTCTTGTTCTTTTAGCAGACTCTCCAGCCGATCCAAATCCTCTAGGTAATCTCTTCCCAATCCCCTCTCTTTTTGCATTTGTTTCTCTTGATACTGCTCCCCCTGCAATGTATACTTCTCACCCTCAACTTCCCATAGGTTTTTCCCTCTTCCAAACCCTCTACCTCCTTCTCCTTCAGAGACCCCAACACATTTGGTCTCTCAAAAGTCTTTATCACCTTCCTCGACCCCTTCCCCCCGTCCATAACCCCCTCCCCCAAAATCCATCTCCAAACCATGTTTTCCCTCTGATCAATATTGATATTATATTCAATTATGTTCCCCATATTGTGCCTCAGAATCTTATGAGTCCTTTTCTTGGGTAGAGTTTCAAGCGTCAAGGCTGGGGAATCCTATCTCTGCTAGTGAATAACCTTTGGGGCATGGCCGTAAATCCTCTATCTCCAAGGCGCAACTCAAAGAAAAATATAAGATCCATTCACGGAAACAAAATTCCATCATTGGAGTGCTTAGAGCATCAACCCTTGGGAAGGTTCCCTTATGATTGTGATTTCTTGAAATTGCACGGGCCTATCCAACCCCATTAAATCATTTTATATCAAGGATCTAGTGGATCTCCATCATCTGTAGGTCCTTTTCATTTAAGAACAAAACAATGGATAAGATAAAAGTGGTAATAATTATGTATAGTAGGCGCCCTATTTGGTTGTTTAATGCCTCTGATGCAGCTAGTCATTCTGGGGGTCCATTATCAAGATGGAACCCCCTCTTCCTTAATATCTCCTCAAAATTATCGTTTAAAGGGTCTCATTTTGGATTTTTTCTCTTCTGAACTTGTAAAAAATATGAGGTTTATCAATATCAACATACATTATAACCATCATGAACTCTTTTGGGAATATAACTTCAAAAATTCATGTTTGTAGAACCCTCATCTCATAGTAGGAGGGTATCTAAATTTTTCCTTGGTTTCTTCAGAGATTTGGGGTCCATATATCACGCTGGACCCCCTCTCAAGCATTTTTCTAGAGAATCTAGATTTAGTTGTGCTCTTCAACATTCATATTACCAAAAAATTTCCCACTTGGAGAAATAAGTAGATTGCGAAGGATAGGGTAGAAAAAAACTTGATTAATTTATGTTATTGGAGGAATTCTTGGATTAGAATCTTCAGATTATCCTATTTGTTGCCTCTAGGGGTGAATCAATTCACATCACCATCATTTTTAGCTTTTCCTAGTGCGTAAAAACCTCCCCATACATTTAAATTAAATCCACATTGGATAGGTCCATGGGTGGTAGCACAATTGGAAAAAAACATCTTGGAAAGCCCTTGTGTATCCAATTGATCGGAACTTCAATCCCCCCAGACATGTATCACTAGTCAAACCTAAGAAAAAAATCCACCTTGGATAGAAGAGCACTATTTTTTTCAAACATTAAAAGTAGTTTGGAAGCCTTTTGACCCTTCCATAGTCTCTTCCCTTTCCCCTTAGTTTCAAGAAATCCTAAAAAATGTAAAGTCTAAACATTTTTTTAGGTTAGGGAGAAAAAGGAGAGGGACTCAAACATTCTATTAGAAGTTGAGGCTCAAATTTATAACCTTTACAATCATGAAACCCTATCTCAACCTCCTGATGATATATGGAACCTTATATCTCAATTGGAAAATAAGAAGAGATCCATGTTACTTGATCGATAAAATGAATGAAAGACATTTGGCTCAAACTTGGTGATGAAAATGCATACTTCGTTCACCACTTTTCCAACTATCAAAAATCCATTAAAACAATTTATTCAATCTCTCGACACAATTATTCACCTACTACCTCTTATAGTGACATCTTCCAAGAAGGTGTTAAACATTTTTTTTATCTTTTTCAAGAAGACAGACACACATCTATTACTCAAATTTTATAAGTAGCACATTTTTTCCCTAAGTTTGTGGAGGAGGATGAAAATGATTCCCTTATGGTTGATATCACAAAGGTATAACTCAAGGTTGTTATTCTTAACTTTAAAAAAGGGAAAATAATGGGAAAAATGGCCTATCGATGGAATTTTATATTGGATTTTATGAATTTTTGGGAAATGATTTTCTACAACTTATAAATTAATCAAAAAACACAGGGAAAATCTTGGCCTCTTTCAATATTAATTTCATATCCCTAATTCCTAAGTTTGATAATCCTTGCACTTGTGAAAATTTTAGGCCAATATTTTTATGCAACACCATATATAAAATCATATCAAAAAACATTTCACTTCAGCTCAAGGACATCCTCTCTGAGCACATATACATGGAACAATTTAGTTTCTTTAAAAATAGACAAATTCATGAGGCCATTGGTATAGGTCAAGAAGGGATGCATAATATACACACCCTCAAACAAAAATTTTGAGTCCTAAAGGTAAAAATTTCAAAGGCCTTTTATAGTGTAAATTTATTATATCTCCATCTTCTCCTCATTCGTTTTGGTTTCAGACATGAATTTTGTTTCTTGGATCATGAATTACATTAGCTCTTACTCCTATGCTATCTTGATAATTGGAGTTGCAACATATTTTTTCCACTTAGGAAGGGGTATTCGATAGATATTTTCCTCTATCCCCTCTCATTTTTTTGTTGGTGGTTTAAAGCCTTAGTAGGTTGATCTTGGATTCTTCCACTCGTCATTCCTTATGTCGGGTCTCCGTGGGAATTTCTCTTATCATCACTCATCTAATTTTTGTAGATGATATTTTAATTTTATATGAAGGATAAAAAAAAAAATTAATATATATATAGGAAGGATACTTTCCATTTTTTTTTATTCCACAAGAATGATACTAAACAAATAAAAATAATCTTTTGGGTTTTAGGGATTTTTGGAGGTGGAACAACTATCTTATTTTGATATCCATCAAATTCCCACATTCAATCTCTTTGAGGGAATGAAATATTTGGGATACTTCCTGAAGCCAAAATTCTACCTTAGCTCTGACTAGACTTATCTCATAAAAAATGTGTGAAAAGGAGTTTCTACATGGTGCAACAAATATCTATCTTGTGTGGATCGACTGCTGCTCATAAAATCCATAATTGAGAACATTTTGGTTGTCTAGGACACTTCAGATTGGATTACAAAGACCACTCTATAAAAAATAAATAAGATCTCTCTTAGATTTATATTGGCATGGAATTATATTTTCAAACCCTTTTCCCTCACCTTTTGGAATTCCTTAGAAATTCCAAATGATCTTGGTGGCTTGGGGTTAAAATATATGTTTCTCTTCTCAAATTCTGTGGTTACCAAAGGTTATTAGAAACTCTCAATGGAACAAGGATTTTGAGAAAAAAATATTATTTCAAAAAATATTAGTACAACTCCCCTTGGATTCATAATCTAGTAAAATTACATCTTCATAGATTTATTTTTTTAAAATACATAGTGAAGGCAATGCTAGTTATCACTAATAATGTTTGTTGGAAAGTGGGGAAAGAGAAAGAATCCTTATTGGTAGCCACCCTTGGGTGGGCTTTGGAAATATTTTTTTGTTACCGGAGCCTCTTCTTAAATATATCAATATGATAGGTTTCTTTACCTTAGATGATATTTATCTCAAAGCAATTTTTCTTGGATCACAACTTTGGCATACTAGCCGTGATTTGGAGCTTCTAGTATTCTTCACAAATGTATGAAACCTATTTCTATAGGCTCTCTCTTCTTCTCATATAATGCTCACTGATAAGCCATATGATCTCATATGGTAGAAAAATAACTTGGGAAAATATACTCTAAAAGTTATATATAAATTTATAAGCCGGGATCTCCACCACCAACAAGGCCTCTCGTAGGGGAACAAAATCTAGAAGCTAAATTGTCAAGAAAAGTCTTGTCTTTTTATGTTGTCACTTCTTCAGATTAAGACTCCTACTTGGTAAAATTTACAAAAAATATCTTTCAATGGTCCAGGTAGATGCTATCTTTGTTTTCAAAAAAAGTAATTTGTGAAAAATATATTTTTGGACTACTCTTTCACACAAAATGTTTGGGCTGAAATTAGGAAAGCGGTGAGGCCATATTTGGTTTGGGAAGGCCACTCTATTGAAAATTTCTTAGCCAACTAGTTTTCCCATAAAAAATGAAAACAATTTATTCCCCTTCCTTTTACTATTGCTTCGGGTATTTGGCTGGAAAGAAACCAAGCTATATTTCAAGACAAACCTCCATTTTCCATAAAAGTGGCCACCCAAAGCTTATCTATTTTGAACTCCATTATGGCCTCAAACTCTAGGTCCAATCCAAGGAATAAACAAGAACAACCAATAAGAAAGGACATACCTTGGAATTTTTTTGATGGGGTTGCACAAGGACACCCATCTATCGGGGGGGGTGGTTGGGGGCATTCTTTATTTTTTTGAATCCCACTTCATCTCATTTGTTGCAAATGTGGCTCTGGCCACACACAAAAAATTCTAAACTATATTCTCTCAAACTCTTACTCTCTTTGGCTAAAATCTATAATAGTAATTACCTTCACATCTATGGTGACTCACAACTAGTTATAAATTGGATAAATGGCACCTTCAATTGAAAAAATTCCTTCTGCAACCCATTTTTCAACAAGATTTATATCTCAAGCATAAATTATTTGACGTCTCATTTGAATACATCTACAAGCACAAGAACATGGATGTAGATGAGATATCAAAGCTAGGATTGAAACTGGCCCCTTTTTCAGCTCATAGCATAGAATATTTAGATGGTCAACAACAAAATTTTATCATGGACACTCAAGACTGAGATCAATGTCATTTTTATTTAGTTTTTATGATATCTTATATGTATATTTATTCATACTCTTTTGAGAACATTTTACATGACCTTTTGTGATGAACATATGAGATATAGTGAAGCTCTATATGCCACTTTTTTGGACACTTTATAAGCCCTCTCTCGAAGATATCATTATATTTTGGGTTGTTCAACCATTTTTGAATGCTTCGACATCTACAAATATAATTTTATCATCTTAATAAAATTGCTAACTTTTTTTTTCATATATATATATATATATATATATATATATATATATATATATTTCCAATTTTAATTTCGTCAATATTAAATTAAATTATTGTTCATGGTTATCACTTCCCATTATATTATGTTCGATGGAAATTTTTAACTACCCATGGTTATCTCTTACCTTTGATATCTTATTGATAAAAAAAATGTTGCACCTTTCTTTAAATGAACCAAATATAAGTTTGTTAGAAAATTCCAAAGCAAACCATTTTTGTTTTGTTTTGTTTGAGATTTGTTTTTAAATGGAATGGAATTCATGTTTTTTATAAAAATTATTTTTGGGTTTGTAATATGGTATTTAAATTTAAAATGTAATTTTATTATTTTAAGATAGTGATTTTTTTTATAATTAATTAGTGGAGAGGATATTTTTTTATGGCTATGTAGATTGATTCATCATAGTTATCCAATGTAGTATCTTTAAGATATCCTTGATATATGTATACACATTTTATTGGGCTAGTGAGTCTAGTCTTATGTGCTTATGTGTATATAAGTTTTTTGGGGCTTGCATGCCTATGTTTTTACATGTTTTGAAGGATCGAGTGCTTGTTTGATTTTAGGATAGTAAACCTAAGTACTATAAGGAAAATAATCCTAACTCTAATATGTGATGAAACTCATATTAAAAAATATACATCCTTACTGTAGATCAAGTCATACAAGAGAGTATGAGATGTAGGATTCCATGAGTTGGAAAGGGGACTAGGGTTTGAGTGAAGACAAATTAATCCTAAGGAGATAAGGGTTGAGTGAAGAGGGCTTCATACTAGGGTCCTAAGACAAAAATATTAAAATAATTCCTAAAATCCTTTATTCATGAGTTATCATAAGCCCCTAAGGAGAGTTCTAAAGGTACCACTTATTGCATTGGCAGATGGACACAAAAATGTGGTGCTTTAAATAGTTTTATTCTCCATTCTACTATGTCATTCTTACCACTCATACTACTATACTTGCTCTAGGGGGCAGGACTGACCCTCCTACTATTTCCCTATGGACCCTAGGTGAATCCAGGAGTGTGTATACTTCTCCTTCGGTTGCCATAAGGAAGGATGAATTCCTATAGGCAGAAGTGTGTGGATAGATCTCTTGGTGTGAGGCTTGGACGATGCCCAAAAAATCTGAAGGTAAATTGGAACTCATAGAGCTAAAGGGGTCTAATACTCCCTAGGCCTACGTTGTTCAACCCTAGAAATATAGTGGCACAACTTGAGGGACTGTAGGTGCAAAGAAGGATGTGAATTACCTTGGGTTTTGTACAATGATGGGTGATGAAAGGCTATAGGTTGAAGACTATTTGAGTTTAGAAACCTATCTTATAACCTTTCTTGTGTTGTTTGTGGACCATTATAGGCTTAACATATCCTTTTTTCTTAGTGGATTCATAACCCCAACATCAGAAGAATTCAAATCCAAAAATAGATTTTTCAGTATTTACATCATTTTGTCGTTTTTTTATGTATATTGACAATTACCAGATTACTTTGCAGTATTATATAATTTTTTTGTTTTCTACAACAATAAAACTTGTCATAATTCATTTGTTATACCAATAATATGAGAATTTAAATTATGCATAATCCTATACAAAAATTTATATATACATGCTAAATTCTTGATGTCTACATGGAGTTAGGTTTATGTTATTCATTTTAAATTATGTAACAAATTATAGGTAATTATATGCAAATTCAACACCATTTTGTTAAATATTTATTAATAACCTCCAATCAATCCAGTCCCGAGGATGTGGTTCAATGGTAAGGTGGGGATGTTTCGTCCCCACATGTCTTGTCATCCAATCTTGGGTAGGACACAATATGCCTCAGAGTTTTTCTATGCATGATTTCTTCAGTTGAAAAAAAAAAACCTCCGATCAATCTACATAGCTCAATCATATGGAATATAAGTTTCACAAAGCTGTAATAATATTAAATAGTTATTAATAACCTTCAATCAATGTACATATCTCAATTAATATGGAATAGAAGTTTCACAAAGTTATCTTCTATTTGAGATAAACGCATTATCTATTTTTAGCACTAGTGATAAGTACTAGTTTGTTGAGGCTAGAGCTACCTCATAATGCATGAACTCAGTGTTAATTTAGAAATGATTAATGTGTTATTTTCATTTATAAATGATTGGTTTTAAGAACACATTTTTATAATCCATAATATGTATAATAATGGGTAATATTTTTTTTGTTAAGGTAATTTTTGTATGGCAATGTTTTATTTGAAACTGAGTACACAAAAAATCAACTATATTAAGGGTTGGTGTGACATATATGCTCTTAAGTCATCTTTTCTCGACACCAATATTTATTCTCAAATAAAAGTAAGTTTATAATTAATTTCATTATTTAACACTAAAATATGTAAAGTAGTGTGTGGAGATTTCTTAGCCAAAGGCTAGTCCCTATACCTAACTGATTTTGATAGTTTAGATGAGAGTTTTCTTAACTCAAGGAAGGTTCATAATCAATTTCACTATTTAACAAATGTAACGATAATAGGTTATTTTTACAACTTAGATGACCCTAAGTTCGGATTTTCTTAGCCAAAGGAAAGTTCATAATTAATTTCACTATTTAACACTCATAGATGTTATGATCCCTTGGTGAATTTTACAACTTAAATGCCCCTAGACTGCACTTTATTAGCCAAAGGGTTGTTATTCAAGTCACTTAAAAACCAAAAAAAAGAAAAAAAATGTTAATAAGTTATTGCGTTGAGAGGCACTCTCTAGCCCAAACCAATATCGTAGAGATGCCATAATGTTTAACATTTTCACTAGGTCAAAATAGAACAAAACAAAATAAAAATAAAAATAAAATAAAATAAAAAACATAAAATTCTCTAGCCTTGTATGGTAGAGATATTGTAATGTCCTATTTAAACTTTTCGAACTCCAACCCATGGTTTTTCCTGCGGTATTTTTAATTCATGGTTTTCCTCATGGTATTCTTCTATAATATAGTCTATTTAAAGGCTAATAATTAAACAAACCTAAATCCATCTTAACTCTAGATCTACCAAGGGGCGAGAGGGATCAAATATATTTTCACTCTAAAATATGTTTGCACCTCAACAGATATGATCCCTCTGGGTAGTTGGTAGGTCCGGAGTTAAGATGGATCTAGGCTAGTATGATTGGTACTTAAGCTTCATAACTATTTTCACTATTTAAAACTAAAAAATGCAAGGACCTTACGTCTGATTATTCTAATTTTTTATTTTTCTAATTCAAAATTAAGGATGCAATTCATGCCTTTAAGTGTGTTTCTCAATCTATAAATGGATTCAACCTCTAAAATTTCTCTAGGACATAATTTCGTTATTTAACACTCATAGATGTAAGGATCCCTAGTAATTTTTACAACTTAAATGTCCCTAATATGCACTTTCTTAGCCCAAGGGTATTCAAGCAAGTCACTTGCAAAAAAGATTTTGTTTAATGGGTTATATAATTTTTCACTCAAATATACAAGGATATTAAGTCCAATTATTCTAAGTTTTTTTTTTTGTGCTTAAATTTGAGGATACAATTTCTAATTTTTGGTGTATTTCTTAATCTATATAAATGAATTCAACCTCTAAATATGCTCTAAGACACTTAAATTTTGTAGATTACATAACTCAAGCTTACAATTGGTTCTATGCATGAAGCTAGGTTGCACTTTTTGGCAAGAAAGGGTGTTTTGTGGGTGGAAAAAATCAGCTCGATTGAGCAATATTTGATCCATCGATTGAGTTATTTTAGGGCTTAAATATTGCTTGACCAAGCCACTTTTTTGAAATTTGCTGTCATCGCAACCCGCGTGCAGAATTCAAAAAAGTTGCTCGATCGAGCCTCTATTTGTTAATAAAAACATGTCCTTAGTTTGTGCAATACATTTTTCAAATACCATGAGGGAAATTGTAGCTCGAACGAGAGTATGGAAGCCCAACTAAGATGGAGGAGCTCAATCTAGCCATCCAACAACCCTACCGATGTGCAAGAATCTCGACCCAAGCACCCTTTGGAGGCCACAATAGGTGTCCTATCATTTTTTGCATATTTCAATTAATTTTTGTTGCCAAAAAAAAAAATTAAAATCCAACATACAGCACCATACAAAAACCACAAAAAACAAGAATGAAAACTACCAAGGAAACCATAGATAACCCTCGAAAACCACCAAAAAAATCCATATATAAGTATTATTTAGGTTTTAAATTTTATTTCATTTCAAATATAAATTTTTAATAATTGCAATGATAACATGCCTATTATGATTTTTTTCTAATTTTGAATGGTAAAAGTTATTTTCAAATTATTTTAGGTTTTGAATTTTTTTCTTAGGAATTTAGTGAAATAAATTTTCAACATATTTTGATTTTTTGTTATTTAAATTGCATTTTTATGTACATTAATGGATTCTACGAAGCTCACAATTCAAACTTATGATTCTAACACATCCTTGTCAAATTTCAAACAACTTCGACCAAATATATGCCAAAAAAATCCAAAACATAGCATAACCAAACTATCACCAATAAATAAATAAATTTCACATTGCATATAACATTATATTATATATTGGATTAGAGATCATAACAACCAGAGTCATTAGGAGCTTAATAATAAGATAATGAATATGGTTGCTCACGGTGAAGTTCTATTTATCAAATAAGGATTTTTTTAATTTTAAATTTAAATAAATTTATATTTCAAATATTTTTTTGTTTTAAAAAACTAAATACTTAAAGATTCCATTTTTTTTTGTTTTTTTTTTATTTAACTAAATTTCATTAATAATGTGTGTGTGTGTGTGTGTGTGTGTTTTAGATTTTTATTAACTAAAAAAAAAATTGATAGTTCATGAATAGTATAATGATAAATAATAAATTATGGATTTAGTTTATTTGTAAGTTGTAAATTATAAATTTCTCACAATCCAATGTTATAGCATTATGAGATTCAAAATATACACTTTAATAAATCATCAACGATATTTTTGTATTATTTTTAAGTAAAAAAAAATTATGATAATTTCATCTCTTACGCAATGTCAAGTTTCAACAATGCATTGTTACATACATTAAATCCCTGATGAAAAGTGTATTTAAAGTGAATAAAAAAATTTGACTCTTTTCTAATGTACCAAATTGTTTTATTATGTAGTATGTTGTACCAAAAACATTGCCTTCATGTGCTTGCACCTAGGTCATGTCATGTGTCAAAGTCAAACATTATAAGAATTTGTCTTAGTATTTGGTTGACATGAAATTTTATAAGTTTTGCAAATAGGTTTACTTCAATTTTTTACAGATATTTACATATATACAATATATGAATAAAATGAATTATTTATAAATGGGAAAAAGTGTCAAGTTAGATTGTCTCACTTCTTTCAATTGTGTTTACATGGAACTCAATACTTTGCTCGATAAATTATCAAAAGAGGGACTCTAAAGTTTAGGAAGGCTAGGTTATTCTACTTGAGTTTATAAATAGTTTTCTTTTCAACATTCTTTAGTCAACATTTTTTTCTTGGATTAGTTTATATGTATTATATTTACTAATTATGTTTCAATTCTAAAGGTCTATGATGGAATATTATATGACTTAGATGGCTCTTACATACTTAAAATAAAACTCTATTTCTTTTATTCTTGTATACTTTGATTGTATTTTATTCATTAACTCTATAACTCTTACAAACAATACCCTTCCAACTAAATTTATGTAGGGTCATCTCCCATGTGATCCCCAAAAATAGTTTGTCAAAGTGTGGGGGGGTCAATTATACATGGTCAGGCTTGTGAAATATCAAGTATCCCAACCAATGTTCATGCTCCACTGGTATATCCTAGCTTTGATGCCAAAAGGAGTGTCAGAGGTAATGTTTTTGTCTTTGTTGATAATTCTATAGAGAGTGGACCATCATCACCTGTCACAATAACACCTGCTGCATTTTTAAATACTCTTTAAACTTTATGCTCTTATGACTTGAAATTGTCTTTAACTTTTAAATTATCTTCAATTAATGTGTTTGAATTTAATGTATATGTTATTATTTTTAGTTTTTTATATATGTTAAATTATGTTTACGATTTTCAGACCCTCAACAGATCAAAGTTGAGGATGAATATGCACAACCGATCCCGTCGTAGGACGACACCACAACCACTATCATACTTGAGGATGCTAGGGTCCAACAACCCAACATCCATTGATTACTAGAGATTTTGATTCTCCCTACTCAATCGCCTACTATACATAACCTAACTTTGATGCTGCAGAGCATAAATAGGTTGATCCAAACCTCCGAGAGGGCAAGCCCACATAGCGACCTCCTACATGCCATATATAGGATTAGGAGACATGAGTTTAGAGGCCCAAAGACTTGGGAGTTGGTGAAAGAAACCACCAAGGATATTGATGTGCAAGGGGAGTTGTTTGGCATCCATCTAGACCGTTGCGCTATACATGTTGATCTGATTCCACTCAAATAGTTTAAGAATGTCTATTCAACCCATTTTATTTATGATCGATTCATTGGATCTTGGGACATTTTCCCCACCATGACCAAGACCCCCTTTATTATTACCAACATGTACATGTAAATTCTGTGTTGTATATGAGGTTATATTACTCCAACACCATATATGAGTTTTATGGACCCAACAAGAGATGTAGCTATGATCGTATTGGGGCACATGGGGACCCTATGCATGTACCAACACCTCCGAGATTTTTTCCACTACCATATTAGAGCATGGTATTGTCGACAGAGCTAGAGGAGCTATCACAATTTGACATTGAGACTAGGGATAACATGCAAACCACATTATCCAATTCGAAGGTCGCATTGCATGGAGAGATGATTAGACTGCCACCCTTGCCTCATGTCCCACCAGTTCCATTATTGGATGATTCAATGCTCGAGAGTCTACCCCCATGACCAAGTTTTTTCATATGCAAATATGTGTCGTGATGCCATATGTGAGACTTGGAGGGTGTACAACCCACGAGACATAAACCAGATACATATATATGAAACATTTGACGCTTATCATCAAATTATACATTATTTATATTAATAAGTTTGTATCATATTACATTTATATTAATAAGTTCATGATAACATTTATACATGGGTGACTTCTAATTCCATCTGATGGGATATTTGATCAACCAAAGTAACCTCCATCAATGCATGTTTGCATGGAGTCTCCTCCACCTCCACCTCCACCTCATCACATGTGGAGGAGAGTCACTATGTACCACCACATGGACTAGTAGTTGAGGTAACCAATTTTATTCTTAAGATTTCAAAATTTCCTTTTTTTTAAGTTACATGTGTGCTAATTAATTCATATATTAACTATAATTTTTTCTTGTCATTGCGTACACAAGCCAAAATTCAGAGTCATTTCAAGGTCACAATGATGTGGCAACATGAGTGGGGTGTTGGGTATGAAGTAATTCATGATGTGGGTCCATCAGCACATGCCCTAATCGCTGAGCCACAGGCACAGGAGCACCAAACCCATATTTATCATACCCCCATCCTTCCTTACTTTCATTTGAACTTGAGTGATGTTAGTAGATTCATATATAATTAAATGTGGTTCAAAATCATTTATTTCTATATTATTTGTTTTGTAAATAACGATCTAATTAATTTTAATTTTATTGTGTTATATTACAGTACCAGAATATGGATGCCATATGTGATCAATGGTCACATAACAGTACTAGTGATACTTATTCCATAGTTTGTATATTTTCAGGCCCATCTTATAGGTCACATTCACACGTGATATAGACTTTGTATATTTTGATATGGACAATATATGGATACATGAACATTATTTTAGTTTATGGATGCTTATTATTTCAATTTATGGATGTTCATGTAATGTAATTTTTATATATTTTCATATGGAAAATTTATTGATACATGTTCATTATTTTAGTTTATGGATGTCAAATATTTCGCTAGTTTAAATTTTTTTCTATAGTACAACTTTTATTAAAAAATATAAAATTTTAAAATAAATTAATTAAAAGACTAATAATAATTACCTTGTTCCTTCTATAGTATAAAAATACCAAGGAATGAATATATTCACATCGCCAAGTTCAACATTCCAGAAGAACCTACACACATGCCTAATAGATCCATGACCTTCTTGTATGAAATGGGATCCACACTACTTTACCACCTCTAGTGATGATTCTACAATCGATCTACATGATTTGATTCGATCTAGTGATGATTTTATTTGGGAACTATGATAGGAAATCAAAACATCAACATCCTCATGGTCCATCTCCACAATAATATTCCTTCATGTATCAAAGTGCCCAAGGACCAAACTTGATTTCCAAGTTACAATTTCCTTCTGGAGAATATACTAGATGTTGATCATCATTCTATATAATCTAGTGAGAAAGTCTTGATCCTTTATTTATTCTAGAGTCAGTAAAATTCTTCTTTCAAGCATCACACACACACACACACACACACACATATAAGATTTACCAAGCACATTTTATGACCAACTTCTTTTACAATATTTTTTACATATGAATATTACCTTAAAGAAATAGTTACTTTAAATTTTCATTCCTATGCTTTCACACAATCATCTAGATCTTTCACCTTACATGATCCTTTAACTTGTCCAACTACATTCCTTCATCCTTCAAGAATATTGTTTCCATGTAATATATACTAACCTTGTCATAATGCTTCTTCCAATAACCTTTCAAAATGATGGTTCTAATAAGATCTTTATGATCCACCTTAATAAAAGTGACTACCTCTAACATAATGTAAGATAATGATTGGATGAATAATATGCAAAATGATCCTAATATACTCATTCTTGTAAACTAGATACTAGATGATTACTATAAATCAATGCGATCAAGTAGACTCTCAATATTCTACTATCACATGTTACTATCTATAATGCCATGATTTTACAACAAAACTCTTCTAGAGTAAACAAAAATGCATGTTATTCTAAATGAAAGGTAATATTCATAAATAAATTAACAAAGAGCATGCCTTCTTTAATAGTAAATATTTTTGACATCTTTTTTCTTGGACTTCTTCTAAGGTTCTCCCTTCTCTTTAACTGTGACAACTTCAATTCTTTCCTTTATTTTATTATTTTGCTTGACTAGACAATCCTACTCAAAGTGTCTGAATTCATTACATCCAAAGAATTAAACCTTGGACATATCTGGATTTTCTTGAACTTTCCAAACATTACTTTCAATTTCTAAATTCTTGTGATAAAAGTTTGAGATTTTTAATCTAATTCAATGTCATCCTTTGCCTTGATTCAAGTCTCTTCCAAGATGCATTGAGCCCCCAACTAGTCAAAAGGAGTAGAGTCTTTCTTAGAGTAGATGTTAGAAGCAAAACTGCTGCATTCTAGTGGCAAGGCATTCAATAAACAAATGATCATTTTAGAGTAAAAAATTATCATCTCAATCACATCCAATTGATCTCTTATCTGTGAAATTTTCATTGGGTAGGAGGCCATGTCTTCATCCTTCAATTTATTTATTCTGTATAGTTGGCTTCTCAAATAAATATTTTGACCTGATGTGCTTATAGAGTATAGATTTAAGAAAAAAAATTTGACTTGGAGTCCTTTTTTTTTGTAAATTTAGTGGGACCACACTATTTTCTATTTATAATTATAGGACAGGCTACAAAATATAAAATTCAGGCTGTGGCCTCAACCTGCCCATAGGAAACCAGGTCTGGTGGCAACCTGAAAGCATGAAAAGCATACCAAAATTGAAATTGTTTCATCTCTCTATAAGTCACATGAGCTATCTGTCCTACTGCTGCAGTATCTACATACTTATGACATAAAGTGTAGAAATTTGAATAATAGCTGAATTATTCACTGAGATTATCCTGATTACACACTATTTAAGCTTCATGCATAATACATAACCTCTTCTATAATTGATCATCAATTTGCGGAAATAGAAGCAGTCACATGCGCACATTAAAAACATAATCAAGCGCACATATAACACAGTATGTAATGGGGAAAGCTTACAGCTGAAAACCACCAACTATCTATATATTATAATGATAGATAACATGTAACAATACATAGCACAAAGCTCTCACAGCTCTCAGCATAATATCAATGCTACACACGAACTAGCTCAGATATAGAACAAGTCACAAGTTCAAATCTCCTCCACAAGTCTGCCTGCTTCTACTGCGCAATCCAAGATGAGTAATAATGAGATCCAAGTTCAAATCCCACTGCTTGTACTGCACAATCCTCATTGGAAATCTCAATCAATGTGTGTGAAAATATCATGCACAGCCATAGTCACAACTGATAGTAGACTCACCCTTTCACCCACCTCTAACACTGGTCTCCACTGAACTGTCCATGCATTGCAGTTAACTGATGTATTCTTTAGTTGATTTATGAGTTAATAATTAGTGAATTAATTTAATAATTAATTCACACCACTCATCACTAGTGTATTTTTCAGTTAGACTAAATACAACTAGTTCAACTAAGTTAAACCGAACACAACTCCACCAACTGCCTCATCAACTCCACCAAACTCTGCCACATGAGTTCTAACTGAAGTCAACCATGCAATAGCTCAACTAACCCCTAGGAATAGCGTAATTCCTTCTGTCAGCTGCATGTGCCACATCCGTAGCTCGAACTGAAGTGATCCAAGAGGATAAGATAATGTTTATAGTCCAAATATTATTAAGGGCTAATAATATTCGACTGATCTATTTTTAGACTGGCAGTCTAAAAATAGACTTCGCCCAATGTCTAAAAATAGAGGTCCATCTATTTTTACCAACTTGACCAATCATCCATAAATATCATCCTGCAACTCATAGACCATGATCCATATGTCTAAAAATAGACATAGTCTAAAAATAGACTTTGCGCCAAAAATAGCCTGCGAGCCCACTTAGTGAAGGCGACTTCATTTCACTAAGCTCCATCATCTTGTTGCATTTTCAACACTCCCTCTCAACAAGATATGGATTATCTGCAACCCCTATCCCGCCTCTGTGGAATTCGAACTTGCTCCTGGTGAGCGCCTTCGTCAGGATGTCGGCATCCTGATCCTCCGTGGGAACATATGAAAGCATCATGATTCTCCGCTGAACACAATCTCTGATATGATGGTACCTGATGTCGATATGTTTGGATCTATCATGAAATACTGGATTAGCCGAGAGCTTGATGCAGCTCTGGTTATCACAGTAGATCACTGTAGGCTCCAAATGCAACCTGAACAAACCTGCGAGGATCTTCCTCATCCAAATAGCCTCACATGCAGCCAAGCTTGTTGCCATGTACTCGGCCTCTGCTGAACTGAGTGCCACGGATCTCTGCTTCCTGCTGTACCAGGAAACTGCTGTCGACCCAATGCTGAAAACTCCTCCAGAAGTGCTCTTCCGGTCCGTTGGACTCCCTGCCCAATCTGCATCAGTGAAGCCAGAAAGCTTCGCTCCATCCTCCTGTCTGTACCATAAACCATATCCCGATGTGCCTCTAATATAGCGCAATACATGCTTGCCTGCCTTCCAAAAGAGCTTGGTAGGCTTAACCATAGCTTGCGAAAGCTGGTTAACAGCATAGCATATATCGGGTCGTGTATTGACCAGATACATAAGCGACCCCACCAACTGTCGATAGACAGTGGCATCCACTACCTCCGTCGAAGTAGCATCCTCCTTCCTCCAACCACCAGGAAGAGGAGTGTCAACAGGCTTGCAGCCTTGCATGTTGAACCTCTCCAGAATCTCCCGGGCATACTTGCCCTGAGAAACAAACAGTCCTCCGCTGCGCTGCCAAATCTCCAATCCCAGGAAATAATGAAGGATGCCCAAGTCCTTCATCTCAAAGTCTCTAGCAAGATCCTCCTTGCATGAAAGTATCAACAGCTCATCACCGGTCAAAATCAGACCATCTACATACAGTACAATGAACATCAACTTACCCTCCACCACAATCTGGTACAGGTTAGGATCCGCCTCATTCTTGGAGAATTCAAGTCCAGTGAAATAACTGTCTATCCGTGTGTACCAAGCACGAGGTGCTTGTTTCAACCCATACAGTGCTCTCTTGAGTCTGCACACATGCGACTCACTGCTGAAGATCTCGAAACCTTCGGGCCGCTCTATGTACACCTCCTCCTCAATGACTCCGTTGAGGAACGCAGTCTTCACATCCATCTGATGGATGTGCCACCCCATCTGCGCTGAGAGAGCTAGGATCGTTTGTATGGAAGAATACCTTGCGACAGTGCAAAGGGCTCCTCATAATTGGATCTCATCTCTGGTGAGAGAAGCCTCTGCAAATAAATCTTGCCTTGTACTTCTCCACACTACCGTCGCCCGCTGTTTCACTTTGTAGATCCATCGCAAACTCCACCACTCCATTTTCCTCCGTCTTGGGACACCTCATGCACTCAAGCTTCGACAATCGAATCATACTCTTCCACCATGGCATCTACCCATGCGGGTCCTCCACATCTTCCTCGAAAGAGGATGTGTTCACACGACACATTTGCTCACAAGAGCCATGTATCCAAAGGAGACTGATCCAGGATCGTCTCTATCTCGTTGTGTTGCAGTGCTCCTAAAACCTTCTCTGCATCTTGAGCCAGTCGCTCAGCTTCTGTAGTGCGCTTCTGCCCTCTGATGGTTGGCGCTGCATGAGTGATCTCTTCCACTCCATGAACCTCCTCTTGTGGCTGATCCACATCCCGAGGCTCATCCTTAGGAACTAATAGCTCCTCATCTGTATGCAAGTGTGGCTCCCTCTCAAGCGAACACTTCATGGCTTTCTCCTCATGAAATTTGATATCCCGTCGCAAAAAAGTCTTGCGACTGTCTGGCAAATACACACGATAGTTGTGGGGCATATCAGTGTACCCCACAAATATCCCAACCTCTGTAGTCGGCTCCAGCTTCTTCCTGGCATCCTTAGTCACATGAATGTAAACAGGTGAACCAAAAATCCTCAAATGGGAAATATCAGACCTCTTGCCAGAAAACGCCTCCTCCGGTGTACTCATGCCAAGTATCTTGTGAGGACAATGGTTCTACACATATACTGCAGTATTTCATGCCTCTGCCCACAAGTGAATGGGTAGGCCCTGATCATGCAACATCGCCCGTGCAGCACCCACGATCGTTCTGTTCTTCCGCTCAGCAACCTCGTTCTGCTGTGGGTTATGAGGTGCAATGAGCTCTCTCCAAATTCCTTCTGCGCTACAAAAGTCCTTGAATTCGGCAGAGATGAATTCACCACCATTGTCGCTCCTAAGAGCCTTCACCTTCTTCCCCGATTCCTTCTCAACCAATGCCTTAAACTCACAGAACTTTTAGTATGTCTCGCTCTTCTTCTGCATGAAGAAGATCCAGCACTTACGAGAAAAATCATCAACAAATATCACATAATACCTGTGCTTTGTTGTAGAAGCTACTGAGAAAGGTCCACACACGTATGTGTGAATTCTCTCAAGGATCGTCGTGGTGCAACTATCCTTCTCGTGAAACGTGGCTTTCACAAATTTTCCTAAGGTACACCCCTTGCACTGATCTGACTGCGCAAGAGTACCCTTAGGAAGCCCAATAGAAATCTCTTTGCTGCGTATCGTAAGAGGCTCCATGGTGAAGGTGGCCCAATCTCGGTGCCACATCTCGCCATCATCCGTCACCACTCATGCCTTGCATGCCATTGTTGCACAACCATCTACCTGCAATTGATAAAGGTTCTAAATTCGAACCCCTATCCTCCAAGTCTCACCAGTTTCCTTACTACGCAGGAAAGCCTTTCCATCGCTAAAGACAACATCATATCCCTTGTCTTCTAACATCGCCACAGAGATAAGATTATTCTTCAATCCTGGAACATGCATCACTTCCTTCAATACGAAGGGTTTACCAGACTCCCTCTCAAAGGAAATGGTACCGATACCGGTCGCACTGTATCTACCATCATCGCCCATCTCGATGTGCACTCCAAGATCTTTATCATCCAGATCGGAAAACAAATCTCGATCTCCAGTCATGTGAAAAGACGCACCACTTTCCAAGAACCAAACTGATCCCATCACACTTGAGACCAAGCATGCAATCAGTGAAAAATCCAGCTCAAACTGCAAGGCTAAGGCCTCTCTCGCTGCAGATCCAGCAGCATGCTTATTTTTCTTCTTCTTCGGACAATTTGTGGCATAATGTCCGTGCTGGTGACAGTGAAAGCACTTCACCTTGGACATGTCTTGCTTCTTGGCTTTCGCACCGGAATGAGAAGCTTTCTTGTTCTTCCCCTTCTTTGCTTTGGCAGCCAAAGCACAATTTTCTTCATCAGGTGCCTTTGATGAAGATCCTTCCCTGGTACTCCGCCTTATCTCCTCTTGCATGAGATCTGACCAAATTCGCTCCCATCCTGGAAATTTCTCCCGACCATTGACAGAGTCTTGATAGGAATGCCAATTCTTCAGAAGACCAAGGAGAGCCAGGTCCACCAATTCTTCATCATCTACAGTCACCCCCACACTTCCCAGCTCATCCCTGCATTGGGTGAACTTCGTGAGGTACTTGGCGATACTGTCGCCTTTCTCCATCTTTATGTTTCTGAGTTTATCCTTGAGCGCCAACTTCCTCTGGTCGCTCTTGCTTTGGAATAAATCTGTCAACACTTTCCACATCAAGTATGGAGAATATTTTCCATGAAGACTGGATACAATGTGATCCTTCACGCCCTCCAATAGAATCCTTCGATATTTTTCCATCTTCTTTTGCCAAGCCTCAACTTGAGCAGCATCAGTAGGCTTTGGGACTTCATGATCTATGAACTCCTTCAGCCCATTTTCATCTAACACCACCTCCATCCTGTCCTTCCATGAAACATAATTCGAGCTACCCTCAAGGGCATACTCCAGTTGCAATCCTTTGAAAGACATTTCAAATTCGACACCAAGAAAACAAATTGCTGCAAAATTCGAATTCCACCAGCTCAAAACTCAACCGCTTCTGATCTAATGTGAGAACAAAGTATTTCTAGCATAGAGATTGAATGTAAGGGGCATTTACTGGATATATCACCTTTCAAAGAAAGGATGGATCCAGAGGCTACCTGGCCCGCTTACAGACTCTGTCTACCGAAATAATTGTAATCACCGAATAGATCCGATGGTCAATCTCGTCGAAGACCATGTAGAAATTTGAATAACAGCTAAATTATTCACCGAGATTATCCTGATTACACACTATTTAAGCTTCATGCATAATACATAACCTCTTCTACAATTGATCATCAATTTGCGGAAATAGAAGCAGTCGCATGCACACATTAAAACAAAATCAAGCACACATATAACACAGTATGTAAGGGGAAAGATTACAACTAAAAAACCCCAACTATCTGTATATTATAATGACAGAGAACATGTAACAATACATAGCACAAAGCTCCTCACAGCTCTCAGCACTATCTCACATGCTACACACAAACTAGCTCAGATATAGAACAAGTCACAAGTTCAAATCTCCTCCACAAGTCTGCCTGCCTCTACTGCGCAATCCAAGATGAGTAATGATGAGATCCAAGTTCGAATCCCACTGGCTTGTACTGCGCAATCCTCATTGGCAATCTCAATCAATGTGTGTGAAAATCTCATGCACAGCCATAGTCACAACTGATAGTAGACTCACCCTTTCACCCACCTCTAACACTGGTCTCCACTGAACTGTCCATGCATTGCAGTTAACTGATGTATTCTTTAGTTGATTTATGAGTTAATAATTAGTGAATTAATTTAATAATTAATTCACACCACTCATCACTAGTGTATTTTTCAGTTAGACTAAATACAACTAGTTCAACTAAGTTAAACCGAACACAACTCCACCAACCGTCTCATCAACTCCACCAAACTCTGCCACATGAGTTCTAACTGAAGTCAACCATGCAATAGCTCAACTAACCCCTAGGAATAGCGTAATTCCTTCTGTCAGCTGCATGTGCCACATCCAAGCATCACACTGAAGTGCTCCAAGAGGATAAGATGATATTTATAGTCTAAATATTATTAAGGGTTAATAATATTCGACTGTTCTATTTTTAGCCCAGCAGTCTAAAAATAGATTCCGCCCAATGTCTAAAAATAGAGGTCCATCTATTTTTACCAACTCGACCAATCATCCATAAATAGTATCCTGCAACTCATAGACCATGATCCATAGGTCTAAAAATAGACATAGTCTAAAAATAGACTTTGCGCCAAAAATAGCTTGCGGGCCCACTTAGTGAACGCGACTTCTTTTCGCTAAGCTCCATCATCTTGTTGCATTTTCAACATAAAGGGAGTTCATATACATTTAAAAAGTGCATCAAAAAACCAAATACTGAAAACAACTAGCCATATGATGAGGAAACTGGAGCTGGGTCCTTCACAGTAGACCCAGGCATATCAACTTGCTGCAGCTGCTGGAGCATCTTCTCCATACGGCCAACCCGATCATCCAATATGCTAATGCGATTTTTTTCCTAATATTGAGTGATCTTAATATGCTGCAATTGGTTTTGTATGTCCGGAAGCAGGTCCTGAAGGCGAGGTTCTATCTTTGGCGGGTCTGCCTTAGCATGGACGGGCGGAAAAATCTGCATAGATTTTGCTATAAGACATTTGACTATCCAGTATGTATGAATAGTCTGATTGAAAAGAGTAAGGTGGCCACGGGTATTGCTAGGGTCCATAATGAAATCTAAGATCTCAGCTTCTGCTTCATTATCTTCAGGATCAGTCTGTATAACCCTTTCCCAGCCACGTATTTCTTGGTGAACAGTTGAAGAATTACCCATCACATAATTAGCAGCAAGGGTCTCCAGATGCTCTTGTTTGTTTTTACGACCACGTTTCTTAGGGACAAGCTCAAACTGGACCTTATGTTTTCCCTTAGCAGACTCAGACCCTAATCGTCTCTTCCCCATGGTTGGAAGAATCCTATGTAGTAACACAAACAGACAGGATGGAATAGTGAGGGAATGAGGAACAATATCTGAACCTCCCGTGTATACCCTTTGATCATACGTAACGTTGCTATCTGAAGAGAAAAGAAAATGGAACCACAGAACCCAATTCAGTAACCAATGCAAAGAGACAGAATATCTGTCGAGAGAACAGAGGACCTCAAACCCCTTAACCCTATTCCAAAAACAATCTCTGAAGAAAATGGGGCGGATAACAAGAAACAGAGTCGACCACATATAAGAGAAGGTGACCGAGCACACTTGATAAGCGAGAACAGTACAAAATGCAGACATATCTTGGCACCTTTGAAGCCTTTGAGCCCAATTCGGGAAGCTACGAGGATAAGCAGCATGTTTCCCAGAGGTACAGAGGACCACAGACTCCAAAACCCAATTCCAAAAATAATCTCGGTAACCAATGGGTCTGAAAGCAGGGAACAGGGATGATCGTGTGCGGAAGATAATTACCCAGCACTCAGAGACAAGACAAAAGACGAAATGGGCTAGAAACGCCTTTAGAATATGAAACCCGACCCAACTTCCATCGCAACAGATAAAAACCATAATTGAACAGATTCGAAGCCTTCTTAAATTATCCTGGTAATTTCCTAGAACAACTAGTAGTAGATAGGGCCATAACCTACCCAGAATAATAGCAAGAGGAGAAGGGCAAGCGAACATGATACAGGGGTCATGGAAGCAGGGTTGAACTGGTTTCAACATGGGAATAACAGAATAGGGAATCATTAACAAGACCGAGACATCCATACTATTCAATAACTAGAACCGTACCGTGGCAAGTAGCACCATGAATGTGAGTTGGTAAACAGATGCATACCCCAACAAAGTTGAAAGGTTGACAGATTGAGTTGCGCTCAGCTTCCTCCGCTGCTGCCTCCAAGCGCTTGCATGCAAAAAGAATTGCATGAACGAATGAAGGGAGGGAGGGAACCCACTTACCTTAACGGAAACCTTCCTTCGGCGCTCTGACGAAACAGCCTGGCCACAGTGCAAAAAAATCATGAAGATCCAAGTGATCACACACTTATCAGGCCCATCTTATCACATTCACACGCGATATAGACTTTGTATATTTTGATATGGACAATATATGGATACATGAACATTATTTTAGTTTATGGATGCTTATTATTTCAATTTATGGATGTTCATGTAATGTAATTTTTATATATTTTCATATGGAAAATTTATTGATACATGTTCATTATTTTAGTTTATGGATGTCAAATATTTCGCTATTTTAAATTTTTTTCTATAGTACAACTTTTATTAAAAAATATAAAATCTTAAAATAAATTAACTAAAAGACTAATAATAATTACCTTGTTCCTTCTATAGTATAAAAATACCAAGGAATGAATATATTCACATCGCCAAGTTCAACATTCCAGAAGAACCTACACACATGCCTAATAGATCCATGACCTTCTTGTATGAAATGGGATCCACACTACTTTACCACCTCTAGTGATGATTCTACAATCGATCTACATGATTTGATTCGATCTAGTGATGATTTTATTTGGGAAATATGATAGGAAATCAAAACATCAACATCCTCATGGTCCATCTCCACAAGAATATTCCTTCATGTATCAAAGTGCCCAAGGACCAAACTTGATTTCCAAGTTACAATTTCCTTCTGGACAATATACTAGATGTTGATCATCATTCTATATAATCTAGTGAGAAAGTCTTGATCCTTTATTTATTCTAGAGTAAGTAAAATTCTTCTTTCAAGCATCACACACACACACACACATATAAGATTTAACAAGCACATTTTATGACCAACTTCTTTTACAATATTTTTTACATATGAATATTACCTAAAAGAAATAGTTACTTTAAATTTTCATTCCTATGCTTTCACACAATCATCTAGATCTTTCACTTTACATGATCCTTTAACTTGTCCAACTACATTCCTTCATCCTTCAAGAATATTGTTTCCATGTAATATATACTAACCTTGTCATAATGCTTCTTCCAATAACCTTTCAAAATGATGGTTCTAATAAGATCTTTATGATCCACCTTAATAAAAGTGACTACCTCTAACATAATGTAAGATAATGATTGGATGAATAATATGCAAAATGATCCTAATATTCTCATTCTTGTAAACTAGATACTAGATGATTACTATAAAGCAATGCGATCAAGTAGACTCTCAATATTCTACTATCACATGTTACTATCTATAATGCCATGATTTTACAAAAAAACTCTTCTAGAGTAAACAAAAATGCATGTTATTCTAAATGAAAGGTAATATTCATAAATAAATTAACAAAGAGCGTGCCTTCTTTAATAGTAAATATTTTTGACATCTTTTTTCTTAATTTCACTATTTAACACTCATAGATGTTATGATCCCTTGGTGAATTTTACAACTTAAATGCCCCTAGACTGCACTTTATTAGCCAAAGGGTTGTTATGCAAGTCACTTACAAACCAAAAAAAAGAAAAAAAATGTTAATAAGTTATTGCGTTGAGAGGCACTCTCTAGCCCAAACCAATATCGTAGAGATGCCATAATGTTTAACATTTTCACTAGGTCAAAATAGAACAAAACAAAATAAAAATAAAAATAAAATAAAATAAAAAACATAAATTATCTAGCCTTTTATGGTAGAGATATTGTAATGTCCTATTTAAACTTTTCGAACTCCAACCCATGGTTTTTCCTGCGGTATTTTTAATTCATGGTTTTTCCCATGGTATTCTTCTATAATATAGTCTATTTAAAGGCTAATAATTAAACAAACCTAAATCCATCTTAACTCTAGATCTACCAAGGGGCGAGAGGGATCTAATATATTTTCACTCTAAAATATGTTTGCACCTCAACAGATATGATCCCTCTGGGAAGTTGGTAGGTCCGGAGTTAAGATGGATCTAGGCTAGTATGATTGGTACTTAAGCTTCATAACTATTTTCACTATTTAAAACTAAAAAATGCAAGGACCTTACGTCTGATTATTCTAATTTTTTATTTTTCTAATTCAAAATTAAGGATGCAATTCATGCCTTTAAGTGTGTTTCTCAATCTATAAATGGATTCAACCTCTAAAATTTCTCTAGGACATAATTTCGTTATTTAACACTCATAGATGTAAGGATCCCTAGTAATTTTTACAACTTAAATGTCCCTAATATGCACTTTCTTAGCCCAAGGGTATTCAAGCAAGTCACTTGCAAAAAAGATTTTGTTTAATGGGTTATATAATTTTTCACTCAAATATACAAGGATATTAAGTCCAATTATTCTAAGTTTTTTTTTTTGTGCTTAAATTTGAGGATACAATTTCTAATTTTTGGTGTATTTCTTAATCTATATAAATGAATTCAACCTCTAAATATGCTCTAAGACACTTAAATTTTGTAGATTACATAACTCAAGCTTACAATTGGTTCTATGCATGAAGCTAGGTTGCACTTTTTGGCAAGAAAGGGTGTTTTGTGGGTGGAAAAAATCAGCTCGATTGAGCAATATTTGATCCGTCGATTGAGTTATTTTAGGGCTTAAATATTGCTTGATCAAGCCACTTTTTTGAAATTTCCTATCATCGCAACCCGCGTGCAGAATTCAAAAAAGTTGCTCGATCGAGCCTCTATTTGTTAATAAAAACATGTCCTTAGTTTGTGCAATACATTTTTCAAATACCATGAGGGAAATTGTAGCTCGAACAAGAGTTTGGAAGCCCAACTAAGATGGAGGAGCTCGATCTAGCCATCCAATGACCCTACCAATTTGCAAGAATCTCGACCCAAGCACCCTTTGGAGGCCACAATAGGTGTCCTATCATTTTTTGCATATTTCAATTAATTTTTGTTGCAAAAAAAAAAAATGAAAATCCAACATACAACACCATACAAAAACCACAAAAAACAACAATGAAAACTACCAAGGAAACCATTGATAACCCTCGAAAACCACCAAAAAAAGCCATATATAAGTATAATTTAGGTTTCAAATTTTATTTCATTTCAAATATAATTTTTTAATAATTGCAAGGATAACATGCCTATTATGATTTTTTTCTAATTTTGAATGGTAAAAGTTATTTTCAATTTATTTTAGGTTTTGAAGTTTTTTCTTAGGAATTTAGTGAAATAAATTTTCAACATATTTTTGATTTTTTGTCATTTAAATTGAATTTTTATGTACATAAATGGATTCTACGAAGCTCACAATTCAAACTTATGATTCTAACACATCCTTGTCAAATTTCAAACAACTTCGACCAAATATATGCCCAAAAAAATCCAAAACATAGCATAACCAAACTATCACCAATAAATAAATAAATTTCACATTGCATATAACATTATATTATATATTCCCCCGGATGTGGGTGTTAATGATGTTAATGAGCGTGAGAGGACAGGAGCAGTCAGACGGGAGGCCACATGCCATCCCTCACGGCTGCATTGATTCCACTTGCCCGCAGTAAATTCACAATCGCATGCTTTTAATGGAGTTGGGTATGAAGGCGATTCTCATTATCGCAGGGGAGGTTCGAGGCAGCCTCGACTGCAGCAATAGCCCCTCGCATAAGATTTGCAAGCCTGGTTATTCAATGTGGCGTTTGGAGTGTTGCAGGAAGGGAACGTTAAAAGCCATGGAGCCGCTAGTCCCCCAGCCGATGAATTCGCATTGTAACTCTGTTCTGGATAGAGCCAGAGAGCGCACCACCACAGGGAAGCGCAGTCGTCTGACCTGTTGTCTGCAGCCCGATGAAAGCATTCACATTTCTGTAGCTGGCTCTTGTTTGTCTGCAACGGTGGTTCTGGGCATTCCTCCAGCGACGTGCCCTCAGGTGCTCCAGAGCTCCAGTTCGGTTAAAGCGGCTAAAATGCCCAGGCTGAGGCAAAGGATGAGGTGCAGGAGGGGGTCTTCTCGTACTGCCAGAAGGCATTCTCCTTCCCTTTCTTCTTCCCCGTCTGACACCTCTGCTTATTCTGACAGCCTCCCTCACCTCCTCCGTGGGCGCTTGCTCCG
Organism: Pinus albicaulis; assembly: GCA_034641835.2. NCBI lineage: Eukaryota > Viridiplantae > Streptophyta > Pinopsida > Pinales > Pinaceae > Pinus > Pinus albicaulis. The sequence goes on along the minus strand of CM076572.1, from coordinate 938,177,698 downwards.
TTCTGGCCGTAGGTTAGATTCGCCTTCAGGGGATGCGCTGCCTGCTCAGTCGCACACGGCCCTCTTCTCGTTCGATTGTGCTCTCAACAGACCACGCGTTACTGTGGCCATCTCCGTGGTCTTCTTGGAGGAGCCTCTGCCGGAGAATCCGCCCGAAGAGCAAGCTCCAGTTGACGGCGCTCATATGGACTCGATGCAGCAGGACACGGGGGGTCAGCCTGAGGTTTCCAGGGCGTCTTTGCCGGATGAAACAGATAGCGTTCAGGCCACTGTCACTGAAGCTCCCACTGCTGCCCACCACAATGATGAATTCTCCCATGCTCAAAGCGAACCAGAAGACTTCGGATGCAGAATCGAGGAGGTTGCTCCTGATGAGTAATCCGTTCCTCCTTTCTTGTTTCTTTTGTTCTATCTCGGCCCTCTCTGAGGGAGTGTTTTGCTGTTTCAATGTTTCTCTCAACTCTGGTCCAATTTTTGTTAACGACCAGTTTCAGTCCTTACAGCGGTCTAGTCTTGTAATGGTCCAGTGTTATAGCTATGCTCCTAGTTTCAAGTTCATGACATACCAGCTCGATCCCCTGTGTGGGATTTTTTCTGTCTTGGGTTGTACAAGTTGGCGCCCCTTGCAGGGCTGCCAAAATCTAGTCACTATCAGCTTAAATTGCCTCTCTGTAGGCACAGTTATGGCCTAGGCCAGATGTACTATATTTTTCACTGTTAATAGATTACTCTAACTTAGAAAAAAAAAACATTATATTATATATTGGATTAGAGATCATAACAATCAGAGTCAGCAAGAGCTTAATATTAAGATAATGAATATGGTTGCTCACGGTGAACTTCTATTTATCAAATAAGGTTTTTTTTTAATTTTAAATTTAAATAAATTTATATTTCAAATATTTTTTTGTTTTAAAAAACTAATTACTTAAAGATTCCATTTTTTTTTGTTTTTTTTATTTAACTAAATTTCATTAATAATGTGTGTGTGTGTGTGTGTGTTTTAGATTTTTATTAACTAAAAAAAAAAATTGATAGTTCATGAATAGTATAATGATAAAAAATAAATTATGGATTTAGTTTATTTGTAAGTTGTAAATTATAAATTTATCACAATCCAATGTTATAGCATTATGCGATTCAACATATACACTTTAATAAATCATCAATGTTATTTTTTGTATTATTTTTAAGTAAAAGAAGTTATGATAATTTCTCTTATGCAATGTCAAGTTTCAACAATGCATTGATACATACATTAAATCCCTAATGAAAAGTGCATTTAAAGTGAATAAAAAACATTTTGACTCTTTTCTAATGTACCAAATTGTTTTATTATGTAGTATGTTGTACCAAAAACATTGCCTTCATGTGCTTGCACCTAGGTCATGTCATGTGTCAAAGTCAAACATTATAAGAATTTGTCTTAGTATTTGGTTGACATGAAATTTTATAAGTTTTGCAAATAGGTTTACTTCAATTTTTTACAGATATTTACATATATACAATATATGAATAAAATGAATTATTTATAAATGGGAAAAAGTGTCAAGTTAGATTGTATTGCTTCTTTCAATTGTGTTTACATGGAACTCAATACTTTGCTTGATAAATTATCAAAAGAGGGACTCTAAAGTTTAGGAAGGCTAGGTTATTCTACTTGAGTTTATAAATAGTTTTCTTTTCAACATTCTTTAGTCAACATTTTTTTCTTGGATTAGTTTATATGTATTATATTTACTAATTATGTTTCAATTCTAAAGGTCTATGATGGAATATTATATGACTTAGATGGCTCTTACATACTTAAAATAAAACTCTATTTCTTTTATTCTTGTATACTTTGATTGTATTTTATTTATTAACTCTATAACTCTTACAAACAATACCCTTCCAACTAAATTTATGTAGGGTCATCTCCCATGTGATCCCCAACAATAGTTTGTCAAAGTGTGGGGGGGTCAATTATACATGGTCAGGCTTGTGAAATATCAAGTATCCCAACCAATGTTCATGCTCCACTGGTAGATCCTAGCTTTGATGCCAAAAGGAGTGTCAGAGGTAATGTTTTTGTCTTTGTTGATAATTCTATAGAGAGTGGACCATCATCACCTGTCACAATAACACCTGCTGCATTTTTAAATACTCTTTAAACTTTATGCTCTTATGACTTGAAATTGTCTTTAACTTTTAAATCATCTTCAATTAATGTGTTTGAATTTAATGTATATGTTATTATGTTTAGTTTTTTATATATGTTAAATTATGTTTACGATTTGCAGACCCTCAACAGATCAAAGTTGAGGATGAATATGCAAAACCGATCCCGTCGTAGGACGACACCACAACCACTATCATACTTGAGGATGCTAGGGTCCAACAACCCAACATCCATTGATTACTAGAGATTTGGATTCTCCCTACTCAATCGCCTACTATACATAACCTAACTTTGATGCTGCAGAGCATAAATAGGTTGATCCAAACCTCCGAGAGGGCAAGCCCACATAGCGACCTCCTACATGCCATATATAGGATTAGGAGGCATGAGTTTAGAGGCCCAAAGACTTGGGAGTTGGTGAAAGAAACCACCAAGGATATTGATGTGCAAGGGGAGTTGTTTGGCATCCATCTAGACTGTTGCGCTATACATGTTGGTCTGATTCCACTCAAATAGTTTAAGAATGTCTATTCAACCCATTTTATTTATGATCGATTCATTGGAGCTTGGGACATTTTCCCCACCATGACCAAGTTTTTTCATATGCAAATATGTGTCGTGATGCCATCTGTGAGACTTGGAGGGTGTACAACCCGCGAGACATAAACCAGATACATATATATGAAACATTTGACGCTTATCATCAAATTATACATTATTTATATTAATAAGTTTGTATCATATTACATTTATATTAATAAGTTCATGATAACATTTATACATGGGTGACTTCTAATTCCATCTGATGGGATATTTGATCAACCAAAGTAACCTCCATCAATGCATGTTTGCATGGAGTCTCCTCCACCTCCACCTCCACCTCATCACATGTGGAGGAGAGTCACTATGTACCACCACATGGACTAGTAGTTGAGGTAACCAATTTTATTCTTAAGATTTCAAAATTTCCTTTTTTTTAAGTTACATGTGTTCTAATTAATTCATATATTAACTATAATTTTTCCTTGTCATTGCGTACACAAGCCAAAATTCAGAGTCATTTCAAGGTCACAATGATGTGGCAACATGAGTGGGGTGTTGGGTATGAAGGAATTCACAATGTGGGTCCATCGGCACATGCCCTAATCGCTAAGCCACACGCACAGGAGCACCAAACCCATATTTATCATACCCCCATCCTGCCTTACTTTCATTTGAACTTGAGTGATGTTAGTAGATTCATATGTAATTAAATGTGGTTCAAAATCATTTATTTCTATATTATTTGTTTTGTAAATAACTATCTAATTAATTTGAATTTTATTGTGTTATATTACAGTACCAGAATATGGATGCCATATGTGATCAACGGTCACATAACAATACTAGTGATACTTATTCCATAGTTTGTATATTTTCCAGCCCATCTTATAGGTCACATTCACATGTGATATAGACTTTGTATATTTTGATATGGACAATATATGGATACATGAACATTATTTTAGTTTATGGATGCTTATTATTTCAATTTATGGATGTTCATGTAATGTAATTTTTATATATTTTCATATGGAAAATTTATTGATACATGTTAATTATTTTAGTTTATGGATGTCAAATATTTCGCTAGTTTAAATTTTTTTCTATAGGACAACTTTTATTAAAAAATATAAAATTTTAAAATAAATTAATTAAAATACTAATAATACTTACCTTGTTCCTTCTGTAGTATAAAAATACCAAGGAATGAATATATTCACATCGCCAATTTCAACATTCCAGAAGAACCTACACACATGCCTAATAGATCCATGACCTTCTTGTATGAAATGGGATCCACACTACTTTACCACCTCTAGTGATGATTCTACAATCGATCTACATGATTTGATTCGATCTAGTGATGATTTTATTTGGGAACTATGATAGGAAATCAAAACATCAACATCCTCATGGTCCATCTCCACAAGAATATTCCTTCATGTATCAAAGTGCCCAAGGACCAAACTTGATTTCCAAGTTACAATTTCCTTCTGGAGAATATACTAGATGTTGATCATCATTCTATATAATCTAGTGAGAAAGTCTTGATCCTTTATTTATTCTAGAGTAAGTAAAATTCTTCTTTCAAGCATCACACACACACACACACACATATAAGATTTACCAAGCACATTTTATGACCAACATCTTTTACAATATTTTTTACATATGAATATTACCTAAAAGAAATAGTTACTTTAAATTTTCATTCCTATGCTTTCACACAATCATCTAGATCTTTCACCTTACATGATCCTTTAACTTGTCCAACTACATTCCTTCATCCTTCAAGAATATTGTTTCCATGTAATATATACTAACATTATCATAATGATTCTTCCAATAACCTTTCAAAATGATGGTTCTAATAAGATCTTTATGATCCACCTTAATAAAAGTGACTACCTCTAACATAATGTAAGATAATGATTGGATGAATAATATGCAAAATGATCCTAATATTCTCATTCTTGTAAACTAGATACTAGATGATTACTATAAAGCAATGCGATCAAGTAGACTCTCAATATTCTACTATCACATGTTACTATCTATAATGCCATGATTTTACAACAAAACTCTTCTAGAGTAAACAAAAATGCATGTTATTCTAAATGAAAGGTAATATTCATAAATAAATTAACAAAGAGCATGCCTTCTTTAATAGTAAATATTTTTGACATCTTTTTTCTTGGACTTCTTCTAAGGTTCTCCCTTCTCTTTAACTGTGACAACTTCAATTCTTTCCTTTATTTTATTATTTTGCTTGACTAGACAATCCTACTCAAAGTGTCTAAATTCATTAAATCCAAAGAATTAAACCTTGGACATATTTGGATTTTCTTGAACTTTCCAAACATTCCTTTCAATTTCTAAATTCTTGTGATAAAAGTTTGAGATTGTTAATCTGATTCAATGTCATCCTTTGCCTTGATTCTAGTATCTTCCAAGATGCATTGAGCCCCCAACTAGTCAAAAGGAGTAGAGTATTTCTTAGAGTAGATATTAGTTGCAAAACTGCTCCATTCTAGTGGCAAGGCATTCAGTAAACAAATGATCATTTTAGAGTAAAAAATTATCATCTCAATCACATCCAACTGATCTCTTATTTGTGAAATTTTCATAGGGTAGGAGGCCATGTCTTCATCCTTCAATTTATTTATTCGGTATAGTTGGCTTCTCAAATAAATATTTTGACCTGATGTGCTTATAGAGTATAGATTTAAGAAAATATATTTGACTTGGAGTCCTTCTTCTTCTTTTTTAAATTTAGTTGGACCGCACTATTTTCTATTTATAATTATAGGACATGCTACAAAATATAAAATTCAGGCTCTTGCCTCAACCTGCCCGTAGGAAACTAGGTCTGTTGGCCACCTGAAAGCATGAAAAGCATACCAAAATTGAAATTGTTCCATCCGTCTATAAGTCACATGAGCTATCTGTCCTACTGCTGCAGTATCTACATACTTATGACATAAAGGGATTTCATATACATTTAAAAAGTGCATCGAAAAACCAAATACTGAAAACAACTAGCCATCTGATGAGGAAACTAGAGCTGGGTCCTTCACAGTAGACCCAGGCATATCAACTTGCTGCAGCTGCTGGAGCATCTTCTCCATATGGCCAACCCAATCATCCAATCTGCTAATTCGATTTGTTGCCTAATATTGAGTGATCTTAATATGCTGCAATTGGTTCTGTATGTCCTGAAGCAGGTCCTGAAGGCAAGGTTCTATCTTTGGAGGGTCTGCCTTAGCATGGACGGGTGGAAAACTCTGCATAGATTTTGCTATAAGACATTTGACTATTCAGTATGTATGAATAGTCTGATTGAAAAGAGTAAGGCGGCCACGGGTATTGCTAGGGTCCATAATGAAATCTAAGATCTCATCTTCTGCTTCATTATCTTCAGGATCAGTCTGTATATCCCTTTCCCAGCCACGTATTTCTTGGTGAACAGTTGAAGAATTACCCACCACATAATTAGCAGCGAGGGTCTCCAGATGCTCTCGTTTTTTTTTACGACCACATTTCTTAGGGACAAGCTTAAACTGGACCTTATGTTTTCCCTTAGCAGACTCAGACCCTAATCGTCTCTTCCCCATGGTTGGAAGAATCCGACGCAGTAACACAAACAGACAGGATGGAACAGTGAGGGAATGAGGAACAATATCTGAGCCTCCCGTGTATACCCTTTGATCATACGTAACGTTGCTATCTGAAGAGCAAAGAAAATGGAACCACAGAACCCAATTCGGTAACCAATGCAGAGAGATGGAATATTTGCCGAGAGAACAGAGGACCTCAAACCCCTTAACCCTATTCCAAAAACAATCTCTGAAGAAAATGGGGTGGATAACAAGAAACAAAGTCGACCACATATTGGAGAAGGTGACCGAGCACACTTGATAAGCGAGAATAGTACAAAAGGCAGACATAACTTAGCACCTTTGAAGCCTTTGAGCCCAATTCGGGAAGCTACGAGGATAAGCAGCATGTTTGTCGGAGGTACAGAGGACCATAGACTCCAAAACCCAATTCCAAAAACAATCCCGGTAACCAATGGGTCTAAAAGCAAGGAACAGGGATGACCGTGTGCGGAAGATAATTACCCAACACTCAGAGACAGGACAAAAGACGAAATGGGCTTGAAACGCCTTGAGAATATGAAACCCAGCCCAACTTCCATCGCAACAGAGCAAAACCATAATTGAACAGATTCGAAACCTTCTTAAATTATCCTGGTAATTTCTTAGAACAGCTAGTAGTAGATAGGGCCATAACCTACCCAGAATAACAGCAAAAGGAGAAGGGCAAGCGAACATGATACAGGGGTCATGGAAGCAGGGTTGAACTGGTTTCAACATGGGAATAACAGAACAGGGAATCATTAACAAGACCGAGACATCCATACTATTCAATAACTAGAACCGTACCGTGGCAAGTAGCACCATGAATGCGAGTTGGTAAACAGATACATACCCCAACAAAGTTGAAAGGTTGACAGATTGAGTTGCGCTCGGCTTCCTCCGCTGCTGCCTCCAAGCGCTTGCATGCAAAAAGCATTGCATGAACGAATGAAGGGAGAGAGGGAACCCACTTACCTTAACGGAAACCTTCCTTCGGCGCTCTGACGAAACACCCTGACCACACTGCGAAAAAATCATGAAGATCCAAGTGATCACACACTTCATTGAGTTGGGCTGACGGTGCTTCATTATTGTTCTTAATTACCAGGAGGACGAACAGACGCCAAGTTGTCACGGTTCATATCCTCCCTTACACTTGTACACCCCGATCGGGGGGTTGACTTGGAGTCCTATATCTTCATCACTGCATTTATTCCTCTGGGCAGACGAATTCAACGTAGATAGTGTAAAGAACAATACACAAATTCTAACATTTTGGTAGAAATCAATTACGCCATCAATCGAAGAGTAATGAATACGTACGTTGGGATATACAATTTCAGACGAATTAAAATCTAAAAATAGATATCTCAGTATTTACAACATTTTATTGTCCATTTAATTTATATTGATAATTAATAGATTATTTTGCAGTATTATATGAAGTCTTTTTCTACCATAGTAAAACTTATCATAATTCAATTCAGTTGTCAAATGAAAATTTAAATTATATATATATTCTTATACAAAAATTTATATATACATGCAAGATTCAATATCTACATGGAGTTAATTTTACTTTATTCAATATAAATTATGTAACAATTTATACTTAATTTTATGCAACATTCAATGCTATATTATTGTATATTTACTAATAATTTGTGATTAATGTTTTGGTCCACATAGTCTTGTGCTCCAATCCTAATCACGTTTATATATGTCTGAAATTTTTTCCATACATAATTTCATCATTTAAAAAAAAAACCTCCAAACAATCTACGTAGCTCAACTATTCAATATGAAATAGAAATTTGTCTCATAATGCATGAACTAAGTTATCTTCTAATTGAGCTAACCGCATTCTCTATTTATTAGTACCAACCATACGCGGTAGCTTGTTTTGGCTAGAGTTGCCTCATAATGCATGAACTAAGTGTTAATTTAGAAATTATTAATATGTTATTTTAATTATATTTTCTTAGCACTAGTCTTGATTCTCAACCAAAAGTAAGTTTATAATTAATTTCATTATTTAACATTTAAAGATGTAAAGTGATATGTGGATCTTTCTTAGCCAAAGGCTAGTCCTTATACCTAACCGATTTTCGTAGTTTAGATGAGAGTTTTCTTTAGCTAAAGGAAGGTTCATAATTAATTTCATTGTAAATTTCATTGTAAAGATATTTAGGTGATTTTTACAATTTAGATGTTTTTAGGTTTGTACTTTTTTGGCCAAATGCAAGTTCATAATTAATTTCATTATTTAACACCCATAGATGTTAGGATTTCTTGGTGAATTTTACAACTTTTTGGCTACTTTTATAACTTAAATTCTCCTGGATTGCACTTTCTTAACCAAAGAGTAGTTAGGAAAGTCACGTACAAAAAAAAAAAAAAAAAAACTAAAATGTTAATAAGTTATTGCACGGAGAGGCACTTTAGTCCATCCTAGTATGGTAGAGATGTTGTAATGTTTAACTTTTTTACTAGGTCAAAATAAAACAAAACAAAAATAAATAAATAAATAATAAAATAAGATTAAAAAAACACAAAATTATTTAGAGATGTTGTAATGTCTTATTTAATATTTTTGAACTCCAATCCATGGTTCTTCAAAAAAAAACTAAAATGATAATAAGTTATTGCGCGGAGAGGCACTCTCTAGCCCATCCTAGTATGGTAGAGATGTTGTAATGTTTAACTTTTTGACTAGGTCAAAATAAAACAAAACAAAAATAAATAAATAAATAATAAAATGAGATAAAAAACACAAAATTCTTTAGAGATGTTGTAATGTCTTATTTAATATTTTCAAACTCCAACCCATGGTTCTTCCCACAGCATTTTTAACTCATGCTTTTTCCCATGGTATTCTTCTATAATATATTATATTTAAAGGCTAATTATTAATCCAGCGTAAATCCATCTTAACTCCCGATCTACTAATTTTCGATTGGGATCAAATATAGTTTCACTCTAAAAGAGGATTGCACCTCAAGATATTTGATCCTTCTGGGAACTTGACAGGTCTGGAATTAAGATGGTTCTAAGCTTGTATGATTGGTACTTAAACTTCATAAATAATTTCACTATTTAACACTAAAAAAATCAAGGATCTTAAGTCTGATTATTCTACTTTTTTTACTTTTCATACTGAAATTTAAGGGTACAATTCCTACCTTTAATTGTATTCCTCAATATATAAATGGATTCAACCTCTAAAAATTCTCTAAGACATAATTTCACTATTTAACACTCATATATGTAAAGATCCCCAATAATTTTTACAACGTAAATGTCCCTAGGATGCACTTTCTTAGCCAAAGGGTATTCAACCAAGTCACATATATATATATATATATATATATATATATATATATATATATATATATATATATATATATATATATATATATATATATATATATATATAATACGTTATAAAATTTCACACTCAACTATACAAGGATATTAAGTCTAATTATTCTAAGTTTTGATTTTTTTTTTGTGCTTAAATTTGACGATGAAATTTCTAATTTCTTGTGTATTTCTTATTCTATATAAATGAATTCAACATGTAAATATGCTTTAGGACACTTGAATTTTGTAGATTACATAACTCAAACTTACGATTGGGTCTATGCATGAATCTAGGTTGCACTTTTTAGCAAGAAAAGGTGCTTTGTGGGTGGAAAAAAACAACTTGATTGAGCCATCGCTTGATTGAGCAATCTTTTAGCCCTCGATTGAGTTATTTGATGGCTTAAAGATTGCTCGATAAAGCATTAAAACAAACCCTCGATCGAGTTCCTATGTAACCTAAGGTTACCTAGGAGCTTGATCAAGCCACTTTTTTGAAATTTCTTGCCATCGCAACCTGAGCACAAAATAAAAAAAGTTGGCTCGATCAAGTTATGGGCTCGATCGAGCCTCTATTTTTTGAATAAAAAGTTGTTCTTGGTCTACGCAAGCCATTTTAAAAATACCACAAGGGAATTTGGAGCTCGCTTGAGAGTTTGGAAGCTCGACTAAGATGGGGGAGCTTGATCGAGCCACCCAACGATCGCACTGACATGCAAGAAGCTTGACTCAACTGCTTTTGAATGCCAAGGTAGGTGTCCTATCATTTTTTTGCCTATTTCGATTAATTTTTCTTGCAAAAAAATAATTTTAATTGAAAATCCAACATACACAACCATACAAAAACCACAAAAACAACCAAGAAAAACATAGAAAACCACAAAAAAACAACAATTAAAACCACCAAGCAAACCATTGGCAACCCTCGAAAACCACCAAAAAAAACCATAGATAAGTATAATTTAGGTTTTAAGTTTTATTTCATTTCAAATATAAATTTTTAATAATTGCAATGATAGCATGCTTATTATGATTTTTTTCTAATTTTGAATGGTAAAAGTTATTTTCTAATTATTTTAGGTTTTGAAGTTTTTTCTTAGGAATTTAGTGAAATAATTTTTCAAGATATTTTGATTCTTTGTTATTTAATATGCATTTTTATGTAGATAAATGGATTCTGCAAAGTTCACAGTTCAAACTTATGATTCTAACACATCTTTGTCAAATTTAGAACAAATTTGACCAAAAATATGCCCAAAAAACTCCAAAACATAAAACAACCAAACTATAACTTGTAAATAAATTAATTAATTAATTTCACACTGCATGTAACATTATTATATATTATATATTGGATTAGAGATCTTGACAACCAGAGTAATTAGGAGTAATTAAGAGCTTAAGATTGAGATAATGAATATGGTTGCGCATGGTAAACCTCTATTTATCAAATAAGCAAAAAATGTATATATATATATATATATATATATTACTTTGTTTTAAAAAATAAATTATTTAAGTAAATATTAACTTTAAAAGTGCAATTTTTGTTTTTTTTTTGTTATTTAATTAAATTATATATATAAGGTTGATTTTTATTAATTAAAAAAAATTATGATAGTTCAGGAATAGTATAATGGTAAAAAATAAATTATGGATTTAGTTTATTTGTAGATTGTAAAATATATTTCCCACAATCCAATGCTATATACGATGGTGAGGCTTCATGCATTATGAGATTCAACATATACACTTTAATCAATGGTAAATGATATGTTTTGTATTATTTTTAAGTGAAAAAAATATTATGATAATTTCATCTCTTATGCAATGTCAAGTCTCAATAATGCATTGATACATACATTAAAACCAAGATGAAAAGTGCATGTAAAGTGAATAAAAACATTTTGGCTCTTTTCTAATGTACCAAATTGTTTCATTATGTAGTATGTTGTACCAAAAACATTGTCTTAATGTGCTTGCACCTAGTACATGTCATGTGTCAAAGTCAAACACTATAAGAACTTGTTTTGTGGAGTATTTTGTTGACATGAAATTTTATTAGTTTTGCAAATATGTTTATTTCAATTTTTGTGGAGTATTTTGTTGACATGAAATTTTATTAGTTTTGCAAATATGTTTATTTCAAATTTTTACATATATTTACATATATACACTCTATGAATAAAATGCATTATTTATAAATGAGAAAAAGTTTCAAGTTGGATTGAATCACTTATTTCACTTGTGTTTACCTGGAACTCAATACTTTGGTTGATCAATTATATAAAAAGGGACTCTAAAGTTTAGGAAGGATAGATTATTCAACTTGAGTTTAGAAATGGTTTTCTTGTCAACATTATTTAGCCAACATTTATTTCTTGGATTAGTTTATATGTATTATAATTACTAGTTATGTTTCAATTCTAAAGATCTATGATGGAATCTTATACGGCTTAGGTGGCTCTTACGTACATAAAATAAAACTCTATTTCTTTTATTCCTCTACACTTTGATTGTCTTCTATTCATTAACTCTATAACTCTTACAAACAATTCCCTTCCAACTAAATTTATGCAGAGCCTCCTCCATATGACCCTCAACGATAGGTTTTCAAAGTGTGGGGGGGTCAATTATACATGGCCAGGATCATGAAAGATCATGTATCCCAACCAAAGTTTGTGTTCCACTAGTAGATCCTGTTAGAGTCGGTCTGGTCATCCCTCCGTCAGAGATCATTTCTCTTATTGCATTTCTAGGTGTCTCATTCGGCTCATTCATCTGCATTCCGTTAGGGGCATGCCATTATCTGACGGCAGGCTTTGTTCTCTCATTTTCCCTCATGCTTGTACCTGCTGGGTTGGTCAAAATTTCTCAAAATTCATCAAATTTCAGTTCATGTCATTTATAGTCATAGATGGTATTTTGGTCAAAAAGAGTCTTTCAGTTTCTAGGTCTAGGGTTTGGTCTTCAGTAATGTTAAATAATGCCCGCAGGCCATGAGGATGTCTTCAATAAGTTTTCATTTCAAGATTTTCAATGTCAATAATGCTCAAGGATGTTCTTCTTTGGTCAAAAAGAGTCTTTCAGTTTCTAGGTCTAGGGTTTGGTCTTCAGTAATGTTAAATAATGCTCGCAGGCCATGAGGATGTCTTCAATAAGTTTTCATTTCAAGATTTTCAATGTCAATAATGCTCAAGGATGTTTCTTCTCCAAAACTCTGTTTTGGAGAAGAAATCGACAAATTAATTATTTGTAATAAGTATGTATTTTTAAAGTTTTCTGCCATGAAATACTTCAAATGCAGGCTCTAGTCACCTTGCCAAAATTCATGCTAAACATCCCTGCAAAAGACAACAAAGAGATTCATTATTCAGTCCAAGATCAAAAACAGAGTTCATTATAAAAAATGCCAAAGTCTTCAAATAGTGGGTTCGCTAAAGTCAAAATCGAAATCCATGCCATGAAATATGTTTTCATTGTTTTATAATTCATTGGCATAGCAAATTCAGCTAAGAGCCAGAGAAATCATGGAAAAGTCAGTTGGATGGGCGAAACAAAGTTTAAAGGTTGAAAAGTGGTGAATTTGCAATGCGCGGCACGTACGGCAGCCAACGCAACGCACTGGGTGCGCGCGGCGCATAGAGTCACTTTACACAGTTCAAATTTGAATGTGCGCAGCGCACTCACCAGGCGCGGCGCACTGGGTTGTGCGCGCGACGCACAGAGCCGACTCCCAAGTTTTTGCCATTGCTCTTAAATTTTTGAATTGTTTCCTCCAGGCTCCAAGGTTATGGCATGACAGAGGCTCAAGTGTTGGCAATGAGTTTAGCTTATGCCAAGGAACCCTTCCCTGTGAAGCCCAACTCATGTGGAACAGTGGTCCGAAATGCTGAAATGAAGATTTTTGATCTAAAAACCGGGCAGTCTCTCCCTCATAAGAAAAAGGGAGAAATCGGTATTCGTGGACCCCAAATCATGAAAGGATATCTTAATGATCCCGATGACCACCAGTAAAACATTAGAAGAAGAAGGGTGGCTACATACTGGTGTTATTGGTTTTATAGACAGTGACGAAGAAATTTTCATAGTTGATCGAGTTAAAAAACTTATCAAATACAAGGGATTTCAGGTGGCTCCTACTGAGATTGAGGGAATTCTACGGAGTCATCCATTTATAGTTGATGCCGCAGTGACCGGAAAGAAACACGAAGTTGCAGGTAGATACCAGTTGCTTTTGTGGTCAAAGTCGATGGAGAGCGTTGAAAATCTTGTTGGATATGTGTTCCCCGGTATTAAAGGAGAAATTGCAGCTGGAATTGGCGGACTTTCGTTTCCCTTCATTAAAGGCAAAATTCAAAACTATTTTTATCAAAAGTTAGCTTTTATTCAAATGGAAAATGTAAAAGGATAAAATTCAAAGACCGAAAGCCAAATTAAAATGAAGAATACCTACCACAGTAGAGAGATAGGAACAGATTTCTTATTTTGTCCTCAGTCACGATTTCATGGGATCCACGCTACAGTCTTTGCCTTTTAATTGGTCATCAGAGAAATTAAAATGTAACGTTGTTCTGCCTTTAGAAACAAATGGATGGCTCTTTTTCTATCTTTATAATTTCAGTTGAAATAGCTCCCTATTTTCATTGATCTGTTTTCAACATTTGAGTTTATTTATTGTATTGAAAATCATTTGAAAAGGGTCTGAGTTCTGGGAAAAAGTGTGGAAGAAAAACTCAGCGCTTCACTGTACAGTTTGGCCAGGAAATTAATAGAATGATGCAGCTCTGATTTCATGAGATTCATGTGGTATGAGTTTAGCATATGTTTCTTCTTTCTGTTTCATATGTATCTTGTTATGTTTTACATTTCATTCATAATCATTTCCAGTTGAATGTTTTTAAGTACGAAAGGTAGAATCCAGTTTATTGCTCCGCCTTGGAAAAGCATTCATCCTCTGTGTGTCTTCTTCTGTTCGAAAAGGATTCATTTTTTATGCCATTTTCAACCTCTCAACGGTCTTTCCACTCCATATTACTTCAATTTGATTGCTAAACCTCCTGCCTATCTTGCCTCACGAAATACTCTGCGCCTTTGATTTAATTTCCCAGCTCATGCCGTCCTTTGTCCCATACAGCCCTGAAAATTCAGTCATTCATCAAAATACCTCTTTCCTATTTATTTACTAGCCTAAAATCAGTATTCATTATAGTTCATCTCAGGCCCTATTGGACAACTTTTGCCGAGATAGACCCGAAGAGAGCCCTCTCCTGTCCTCATAGGGCTAGCTACGAGGCTGAGCGTGGTTTGGTGTTGTCCTCTTTCTGCCTTACTTTAGCCTAAGGTGGATTTGGGAACTAACAGATCCTAGATCTTGTTAGCCATCAGTAAATTTTGTCACAGCAAATGATGGCTAAAACAGGTCTTGAACCTTCAAGAGATTATTTTCATAGAAAATTACTCATTCTTGAAGCCTTATGGTGTTTTCTAAAAAAGCAATCTTCACTGTTGTTCCTTCGTTGTTGTTCCTTCACTATTGTTCCTTCACTGCTGTTCCTTTACTGTTGTTCCTTCGCTATTGTTCCTTCACTGATGTTCCTTCACTGTTGTTCCTTCACTGCAGTTCCTTTACTGTTGTTCCCTTATTTTTTCTACCCCCCACGCCCCTTGTAAAAAAGGTTTTTTCCTTTGTGTTTATCCATAACTAGATTTTTACATTTTAACACTTAAAACCAAAGTTTGCCCGACCTAAAAGCCTTCCCGCTACATGACAAAAAAGGTGACATCACCCTGGCCACACCACGTGTTTCCACCGCACATCTTTCTATTTTTTGTGCTCATCCATGACCGTTGATCTTCGGCCCGAAGATCTAACGGTCCAAAACACATTTTGCTTTCATTTCACCAATAAAACCAATTGCTTGTTTCGACAAGAAATAGACGATTTTCGCCTGGACACATGTCAATCAAAGACCTGTATCGCATTCATTCCCAGCTAAACCGCTTACCACTCATTTCGTGCTCGAAAACCATTCATGGTTTTCCGAAACCGCCTATCCACTATTTCACTCCAATATTCAAATTAAATCCTATTTTCGCAAGTTTTTTCCGCAGAACCTCCTCCACATGCAATTTCTCCTCCTCACTGCTCCTTTCACCCCCTGCCCAACCTCTGAAAGTAGTTTAACCCAATACACGCAAGATTTTATGTAATAGTTTGTTTATGTTGCAGGTTTCATGGCGGATGAGCTGTAAAGCCATCCCACAATCATGATAAAGTAACAAAGGGTCAAGGATGACGATCCTCAGGCCAAAATCACGAAGAAAGGGATTCCACAGGTTCAAAATCATGGTTTGACCGGTGCCTCATGAGCACTGGTTATATAATGAAACCCTCGACGCGCCAAAGACACCTGTACATTAACAAAGGAAATAGAAGAAGAACAGTGAAAGATAGTTGAGATTAAAGTTAAAGGTTAAAGTTAAAAAACCGAAGATTTACAGACTTAACCGGTGATTTACAAAGATAAAGACACAGTGAATAAATCAGAGAAATGCTTAAAGGATAAAACAGTCAGCATAAAAGGTTTAAAGGCCCGAAGATGATTATAGAAGTCCAAAAGCAATAACAAGGGTTTAAAGCAACAAAGAGAGACAGATTAGTCAAGAAAGCCTCCAAATGCCACATCAGTGAGGCAATTAATCCTCAAAATGCCACCTACCAGCTAATTTGCCTCAAAAGAATACATAGTTAATGCACAATCAGAGATATTTTCCAAAAGACAACTCAGAAGTAATTTCCAGCTACCAAAAAATCCTCAAAGTCAACAAAAGTGACTAAAGTTGATGAAACTTAATGCAAAATTCAATTAACAGAGTTAAAAAACATCAGATAATTTCTCAATTTGGCCCTTCAAAGGCCGAGAAGAACTTACTCTGTATTAATTGAAAAAATAACCCTTTCTTTCACTCCACCTCCTCATTCTTCTATAAATACTTCTCTAGAAGACAGTATTATTGTGGGTTGAATACTTGTTGAATGTAAATAGCTATTGAGGCTGTTGAAGCTCTGTTTTTTAATTGAAGAATGATAAGCTGAGATGAGAAGTTTTGAAGCTGTAAAGACCCACTGGACTTGAAGATTGTAACTGGTTTGAACATCAAATACACAAGTTGATTTATGGGATCCTGGTCTATGTCAATGGTGATGTTTTTCTTACTGTAATTGTTATTTTTCTCATGTTTTCCATACTTTCCACTTTCTCTGATAAAGAACAGCAAATATAGATGAGGATTTACTTCTAAAGCACCCTAAATCTCACTGATAAATCTTTATCTTTATGTTTTCTTCTATTTTTGTTTTGAGGATAATTCAATAGAGTATAACCAGTGAAGTGTTCGTAAGTCCATGTTTCCTGAGTACAACTTGAGATATTGTCTTTGAAAGTTATTGAAAATCTGCTTATTAAAGTTAAACTAGAGAAGTTTTTGGTTAGCCCTATCCTCTAGTTTGTCTCCAACAGTTACTTTGAAAAGTTCCCTTAAGAATATGCTGAAAGCAGGTTAGATTCAAAGTTCTTACTTGATCTTAAGCTATTCTTTGTTTTATCTTAAAATGTTTTCCTTTGAGTATGCTGAAAGCAAGTTAGATTCAAAGTTCTTACTTGATCTTAAGCTATTCTTTGTTTTATCTTAAAATGTTTTCCTTTGAGTATGATGAAAGCAGGCTAGGTTAAAATTCCTTACTTGATCATAAGTTACACTTTGTTTTCTTATATGTTTGCTTCTTTCACCACACTTTTATGTTCCATACCATAAATCAACTTAAAGAGATCCTTTGATATAGATGACTTGCCCCATGGACCATTCTTGAAACTTGTTGTGCAATTAAATCCTTTTGTGAATCCATAGCCCAATGGATTGATGTTATTCCTTACTTATCCTATCAGTTGAACCATTCTGTCAACTTACTCACACCTTCATGTTGAATCTTTAGTTAAACTGAGAGGGGGGGGTGAATCATTTTAACACATACATGAGATTTTTAAACTTTTCATCAAGCTTATTTACAACTGGATTTTATAAGCAACTTTAATATGTGAAAAATCTTAATATGTAACTGCAAGTAGTAAGTTAATGTGACACCAAGATTATTATGAGAGCAAAAAACATTAAGAAGATTGAATAGAACATATCAACATAGAGGCAACACACACAAAGACAGCATTTATAAGTGGAAACCCATAAAGGGAGAAAACCACATCTTATTATTATTGTGATGCAAAGGCAAGCTCCAACTCCCTCTCACCACTAATTTTCTGCAGGCACCAACCTACAGGAGGCTCCAACCTCAGTCAGCTACAATTGACATCTATCAAGCTTCAACTTGATAGGGAAGCTCCAACTTCCTCATTCAATCAAAAGAAAATATTTGCTGATTTACCTCAGATATCAACTCTATTCTGTATCATCTCTTTCTGCTCCTCTTTTTCTTATCTTCTCTGCCTCAATTCTTCATACTCTGCATTCTCTAACCTCTTTCTGCATATCAATGTGATATGATTTATGCAGTTTACCTCATAACAGTTCGTATTCCACAGGGAATTCAAAGTGAATAGCCCTAACTCTTTGCATTCTTCCTCCTCACTTCTTTTTCCAACTCATTCAGAAAATCTCAACAATTTATACAACTATCAGTTTTACAGTGGAGTTTTATTTCCTACGGAGACTTGCCAATGCATCACAAACAATATAAACCAATCAAAAACGTATACATTCTGTTACAATGAGGATTACAAATCAACCCATTTAGTTTTGGATCACCGTGTTTGTCTTTTCTGTGACTGTGTTTGCCCTTTTCGGCTCTATTTGATCTCCTATTCACTGTCGTGGTGTAACTACCATATATATGTAACTGCACTTTTTATATAATGCAATTCAACTCTCGACATAATTATAAAGCGTTTTTAACATATAAACTGTCGTGTTATATAACTCAGATAACTCTTGGCAATATAACAATAATAAATCGTTTTAATACATAAAATGCCCTTTTGAGCTCACTTTCCAAGCTTGCTTTATTCTCTGATGCGATGCATCAGCTCTTGACTACTTCCGATTGCGATTAATTGTAATTGCAACTCCAGTTGCATGTTCCGATACTCTGCTTTCACTCTGATGCGATGATTCACTGTTCACTACACTTTTACTGCGCCGATGCGATGAATCGCTCCAATGCGATGGTTCACTGTTCACTGCTCTTCATTATGCCGATGCGATGAATCACTCCCATGCGATAGTTCACTGTGATTCCGGAACTCAAGCACGTATGAATCATAGTTCACAAACCCATCGGGTCCGCATTTTCATCGCATTTGCAATCGAAACTTTTATTGTCATGCTCCGCTGCCACATTTTTCTCTGATGCGGTTTGTGAGGGTCCCACCTTATAGGACTTCATTTGTATTAGGCCCGAACAATAGAGCGCTTCACATATATATATATATATATATATAAATTTTGGTCCCTTGTTTATAAAGCACTACATATATAAAGCGCTACATATATATATACTTTGTTTCTTCAGTCTTTATGTATTCTCTAGCTTGGTTTAAGGTTCTCAGAATAATGTTTATGTATCCTCCAGCTTGGGTTAAGATTCTCGAAATTTTATGTACGGGTCCCACCATATACTGCTTTGATTGTTTTAACCCCGAACAATAGAACCCTTTGTTCTTTTAATATCGTGCACAATAATACATATGCTCCATATTATAACCTTGGTCCCTTGTCCATAAAGCGCTTCATATATATATATATATATATAGATATATATTGCCGCATCAGCCTTTATGAGTCCTTTAGCTTGGGTTAAGATTCTTGGAATTTTATGTAGGGGTGGGGTCCCACACCACACATACAGTATCCTTCGTCAACATTATATTAAGTCTTGGACTCCGACTTAAGCCCAGCACTAATATATATATATACACATAACCTCTCGAGCTCCATAGTTTTTTTAATGCTTCCGCTCACAGTATAGACTTATCCATGTAAAATATTAACATTGCAATAGATATCAAACCCCGACTTCATGTAATAGCGCTCGGGCCCACAGTGTTCTACTATAAGCTAACCATCATATGTAGCACTCCCTTGTGACTTGCATATTAAATATAATATATGGACATATATACCAACCCCATTCAACTTATAATGAACCTTATCATAAACCCACGCATTTAACTTATATGTGAATACTCTACCATGTAATTCAACTTGCATTCAGCCCATCATATATGTCAACATATATTAATATATGTTATAACCTCCGCCTATTTATTAACTTTCATAACACACAGAATACACAGTCATTCGCATAATACTTTGGCTCCGCAGCTATGAATGTAGGACCCACATCCTTGATTCTCTTCCCCGCACCTTCTCCTTTGATCGGATGGTCAATCTGCTCTCGTGCACCAATTGAGCTTTGGACTCCCATCCAACGGACAATGCGCAATATCGCGCAACTTATATGCTTGTCACATAATTCTCCAAAATCACGCGAAAAAATTGTATTTGGAAACCTCTTTAGGACACGTGGCCATCAATGACATATATCGCGTTCATTTTGACAATACTGCTTACCACTTCAACTATCGCGCAAACCCATTGGTTTTTGAGCGCCAGTTTCACTGTTTTCTTAGGGTTCCGCTCTTGACTCCGGGTCCCAGTATTTATAATTTCACGTCGATTGTTTATTTTAACCTATATTCCTTGTTTAAATGTATCGATTGTGTATTAACCCTTATACACATAACCCCGTTGTTATTTAGCTTCTCGGTTCCGCCCTCTCTGCACAATTCCACATCTCCTGTAATCATTTCACTGTTGGTTTGTTAACGGCTTTGCCTCTGTATTCATTTTCTCTGCCTCAGTTATTCTCTGTCTCTGTTTCACAGTGCTCTCTGCAGCCTTTCTTTGCTGCTCGTTCATTTCATCTCACGGCTCTGCCTCCTTTCTCTATCTCTGAAACCTCTATCTTGTACTACCTTGCTTCTTTTGCTGTTGCTCGACTCTCTTTCTACACCTTGCTGCCTCTTTTTTCCTCTCTGCTTCTATACTGTCTCCTTTGCCATCTCCTTTGCCTACCGCTTTGTGCTGCTTGCCTCTGCTACTCTGCTATTTTGCTTCTCTCCTTTGCCATCAATGAAAACATTTCCAACAGTCTCCCCCTTTGGCATTGATGGCAATATACTTCCTCTGCTTGCCTTTTAGGACCCTTTCTTCTGTTGCTTGCTTTTCCTCCCCCTTTGACATCAATGGCAAAGGGTTGCTCTGCCTCTTTTGTGACTCTCTTTTTTGACTTATCTCCCCCTGGAATGATGTCTTATTTTCTGTTCTCCCCCTGGAATGAAGCTTTCTTTTTTTGTCAGAGAGTAGTATCTGAAGACACTACCCCTAGTTTGTTTCTCAGATATTTGAATGGCTCTCTAGCAAGAGGTTTTGTGAATATATATGTTGTTTGTTCTTTTTTTGGCACATATTCCAACTTCACTACCTTCTGTGCTACTTGTTCTCTTAGGAAATGGTACTTTATTGGGATTTGTTTAGTTTTTGAATGAAGTATAGGATTTTTTGAAATATTTATAGCACTTGTATTATCACATTTGATAGAGATAGGTTCATCAATTCTTACCTTCATGTCTTGGAGGGTTTTTTTCATCCACATGACTTGTGTGCAACATGCTACTGATGTTATGTATTCTACTTCTGCTGTAGATAGAGAGATAGATGTTTGTTTCTTTCTTAGCCATGCCACCAGACTTTTTCCTAAGTAGAATGCACCTCCACTTGTGTTTTTCCTATCATCCACACAGCTGGCCCAATCTGCATCTGTATATGATGTCAATGTGAATCTCTTTCCTTTTGGATACCATAGCCCATACTGTACAGTTCCTTGAAGATATCTAAATATTATTTTGACTGCTAGAAGGTGATTTTTCTTCGGTGTTGCTTGATATCTTGCCACAAGTCCTACTACCAACATGATGTCTGGTCTTAATGTTGTTAGGTACAGCAGACTTCCTATCATGGATCTGCAGAGTCTTTGATCTATATCAGCAGATCCATCATCAGCACATAGCTTGCCTCCCATGATCATGGGAGTTGACACAGGTTTGCAGTCTTCCATTTTGAACTTTTTCAACATCTCTTTTAAGCATTTTTCCTGTGAGATGAATGTACCTGTGTTCTTTTGCTGAATTTGAAGTCCTTAGTAGAAGGTGGGCTCTCCAATCATAGACATCTCAAACTCTAACTTCATCTCTTCATCAAATCCTTTTTCTAGCTCATCTTTGTTGCTTCCAAACATAATATGTCATCAACATATACTACAACAATCAGGAGTTCATTTTCATGGGCTTTTATGTATACATTGGTGTCTACTCCTCCTCTCTTAAAGCCTTTTTTTTGCAAGTACTTATCCAGCCTTGAGTACCAAGCACAAGGAGCTTGTTTCAGTCCATATAGAGCCTTCTTTAGTCTGCACACATAGTCTTCTTTGTCTGTTAATGAGAATCCTTCTTGTTGTTCCATGTAGACTTCTTCTTCTAGATCTCCATTCAGAAAGGCAGATTTCACATCTATTTGATATACCTTGAAGTCATGGTAGCACGCAAAGGCCAGAAACATTCTGATAACTTCCATTCTGGCTACAGGGGAAAATGTTTCATCATAATAAAGACCTTCAATTTATGAATATCCCTTGAAAACAAGTCTGGCTTTATTCCTGATTACCTATCCTTTCTCATTCATTTTATTCTTGAATACCCATTTTCAGCCTATGACATTTTTCTCAGTGGGTCTAGGAACTAATTCCCAGGTATTGTTCTTCTCAATTTGGTCCAATTCTTCATTCATAGCATTCACCCAATACTTGTCCTTGTTGGCTTCTTCAAACTTCTTTGGATCTATTTGTGATAACATAGCTATGTATACCTCTTCTATCTGTTCAGTTAGTTGCCTTCTTGTCTGGACTCCAACACTCTTGTCCCCAATGATTTGATCTTCTGGATGGTTCTTTTGAGTGTATCTTGAGGGGGCTTTCGAGCTCAGTTCAGCATCTTCTATTGTCTTGCTTATTTCATCACCATCTTGGTTCTCTTCTTCATAGTCTTCTAGAGAATTACTGCAACCTGTACTTCTTGTCTTGTTTGGCAGTTCTTCATCAAATTTTACATCAATGATTTCCACAATTTTTCGAAGAGTTTTTTTGTAGCACCTGTATCCTTTACTCTTGGAAGCATATCCTAAAAATGTCCCTTCATCTTCTCTTGCATCAAACTTCCCCAGATTTTCATCATTATTCTTTATGTAACACTTGCTTCCAAAGACTCTAAAGTGCTTGATTGAAGCTGTTTTACCATGCCATAGTTCATAGGGAGTCTTGTCACTGCTTGGACTTAAATGAGCTTTGTTAAGGATATGCAC
Source organism: Pinus albicaulis (assembly GCA_034641835.2). Classification (NCBI taxonomy): domain Eukaryota; kingdom Viridiplantae; phylum Streptophyta; class Pinopsida; order Pinales; family Pinaceae; genus Pinus; species Pinus albicaulis. Next base: position 938,154,502 of record CM076572.1, on the reverse strand, counting down.
AGTTGTGTGTACTGCTTCTGCCCAGAAGGCTTGAGGAATGTTACTCTCTTGCATCATGGCTCTGGCAATTTGTTGTACAGACATGTTTTGTCTCTCTGCCACTCCATTCTGCTGAGGTGTCCCTGCAATAGTAAACGGTTGCTTTATCCCATGTTCATTGCATAGGTCTGCAAAGTCATAGTCTGTGAATTCACCTCCTCTGTCTAATCTGATGCACTTTAGCTTGCATCCTGTTTGATTTTCTGCCAATGCCTTGAATATTTTGAATTTCTCAAGTGCTTCCGATTTATATTTGAGAAATGCAACCCATGTCATTCTTGAGAAATCATCTATTATCAGCATGAAGTAGGATTCTCCACTTGGTGTTTTAGTTCTTGAAGGTCCACATAGATCCATGTGTACAAGCTGAAGTGGTCTACTTTTTGATATCTCATCTTTGGTCTTAAAGGATGTCCGGGTCTGTTTGCCCAATTGGCAAGATTTGCATATGGTATTTGAAGGCCTTTTTATTTTTGGCATATCTCTGACAGCTTTCTTCTTGCTCAGTCTGATGATGTCGTCGAAGTTAAGATGTCCTAATCTCTTATGCCATAACCATGAATCCTCAAGTTTGCTAAGATGGCATGCTTCATTCTCTCCTTTCACTATGTAGACATTACTCTCTATTCGAACACCTTTGAGCAGAGTCTTTCCTATGGTGCTTGATCTGACTTCACATTCTTGTTCTCTAAAAAGAACTTCATAGCCTTTATCACACATTTGACTGACACTCAGAAAATTTTCTTTCAACCCATCTACAAATGGTACATCGTGGGCATTTCCTTTTCCATTATCTAGGCTAACTGAGCCTTTCCTTTGATTTTTTTGCTTTGTCATTGCCAAAAGTAACATTTCCAGATTTCTTTTCATCAAAGCTTATAAATTTGCTTCTATCTCCAGTCATATGTTTTGAGCAGCCACTATCCAGATACCATTGGCTTTTCAGGTCTTGAGCAGTTAGAGCCAGGTCACATTTATTCACCTTCTTTTTCCACTGGAAGCATCCTTTTGTTTGGTACCTTTTGTGAGATGATGAATCACATTTTCTGAGAGGGAATTTGGAAGGCATATGTCCAATTTTATTGCATACACACCATTTGATCATAATTTTTGCAGAATTGGGAGTATGAGTAAAATATCCATGATTCATAAACCTCCTTAAGGTGTTGAACATCAATGTTTGTCCATATTTTCTGCACTCAATGATTTTATGGCCAAATTCCTTACAATAAAAACAATAACCATAGAAACAATTTACATACCTGATGTGAGGTTGTCTTCTCCATTTGTTTTTTTGAGACAGTCTCTTCACTATTTGCATCCTTTTCTGCTTTGAATTACTCCTCCTTGTATGACAGTATGCAGCAATATGTCCCAACTGGTGGCAGGCATAATAGGTGCAATTTTTCATAGGAGGGAAGGATCTCCTTTGATGGCTTCCAAATTTGACATACTCAGGGGTATATAAGCCTTTTTCTGTTGACTGAGTATTTATTTCATTCTTTGCTGTTAGAGGTTCCTTCTGGTTCCTGTCTCCTTTATTGTATATTTCTTCCTTTGTAGGAATCATTTGAGCTGCTTCATCAGTCTTATTTGCTTTTAAAAAAATAAATTTTTTTTTTCCTTCTCTTTGCCGTTACTTGATTCTCCTTCATAGCTTATCCCAGTTTTTATCATAGGAGATATTTGAGCATCCAGGATTTTGTTCACCTTACCAGAGCTTGTCATTTGAGAAGAATTTATAGACACTTTCCTTTGGGCATTTTCTAATTTCTTCCTCAGACATACTACTTCTTCTTCTAACTTCTCTTGTTCCTGAGTTTTATCCTTGATTTTCTTAAGTAACATGTCATTTATCTTCTTGGCTTCTTCAAGCTCTACTTTTAGTTGCATGAGGACTTCTAAATTTTGTTCTTCTCTTACATACTTGAGGAGAATGTCCCTTTGTTTTCTGCACTTCAGTTTGAGTCTGTCAATCTCCTCCAGGGCACTTCTTAGCTCCCCCTCAAGATCAACTTCACCTTCTTCTTAATCTTCTAGAAGGAGTCCTTCAAGTTCTTCTATGGCCATCAATAAAAATTCATAGGTTCCTTCTTCACTTGAGGGTTCATCTGAGTCTTCAAATGCACTATTGTCTTGTTTAGCATAGAAAGATTTTCTATTGAATTTCTTTCCTTTCTACCAGTTCTTTGATGTAGTTTTCTCTGATTCTTGAGCCTAATTCCTTGCTTTCTTATGAAGACACTTAGCAGCATAGTGTCCAACTCTTCCACAGTTAAAGAATTTGAATGGAAGTTTACCTTAATATTTACCTGAGCCTATATTCATCTTCTTGAAAAATTTGGCCTCTTCTTCATCAGAGCAAGAGCATATATCTTCCTTTTCTTCTTTCTTCTTTTCTATTTTTAAAATTTGCCTCCCTCGCACTTGGCTTCTTCTGTGGGAGTATCATTTCATAGGTTGTTAGATTTCCAAGTAACTGGTTCATGGTTAAGGTTTCCCAATCAACTGTTTCTTCTATGGCAGAAACCTTGGGGTTAAAGCTGGGTGGAAGAGATCTCAGAATCTTTTGAACAATCACAGCTTCTTTTATGGCTTCCCTTAGAGCTTTCATGTTATTTACTATTTCTGCAACCCTTAAAAATAAGCTGGCAATGTCTTCATCATCATTCATTTTTTAAGTTCTCAAACTGGGCTCTATAGACTTGAAGTTTGGTAGTCTTTACCTTCTTGTCTCCCTCATGGATGTTCTCTAGAGTATCCCACATCTCTTTGGCAGTTTCTTTGTGCATTACTTTGATAAATTATGCCTCACACAATCCATTTAAGATGGCACTCATGACTTTTGCGTTAGCAACAAAATCTTGTTTGGTTTCTTTTTCAGAGTCAGTTTCCTTTGGGGCATATCCCAATTCCACAGCAGCCCAAACTTCTATTCCTAGAGACATTATGTATGTCCTCATTCTGATTTTCCAGAAGGCATAATTTGCACCAGTGAAAAAAGGGGCTTTATTGGTTGAGCATCCTTCTTTACTAGCCATCGTGGGGACCTAGGATCTCCTTTCAGTTGTTAAACTGGTACAAAAGGAACCTGGCTATGATACCAATTGTTGAATCTTTAGTTAAACTGAGAGGGGGGGGGTGAATTAGTTTAACACATACATGAGTTTTTTAAACTTTTCATCAAGCTTATTTACAACTGGATTTTATAACCAACTTTAATATGTGAACAATCTTAATATGTAGCTGCAAGTAGTAAGTTAATGTGACACCAAGCTTATTATGAGAGCAAAAAACATTAAGAATATTGAATAGAACATATCAACACAGAGGCAACACACACAGAAACCCATAAAGGGAGAAAACCACATCTTATTATTATTATGATGCAAAGGCAAGCTCCAAATCCCTCTCACCACTAATTTTCTGCAGGCACCAACCTACAAGAGGCTCCAACCTCAGTCAGCTACAACTGACATCTATCAAGCTTCGACTTGATAGGGAAGCTCCAACTTCCTCATTCAATTAAAAGAAAATATTTGTTGATTTACCTCAGATATCAGCTCTGTTCTGTAGCATCTCTTTCTGCTCCTCTTTTGCTTATCTTCTCTGCCTCAATTCTTCATACTCTACATTCTTTAACCTCTTTCTGCATATCAATGTGATATGATTTATACATTTTACCTCATAATAGTTTATATTCCACAGGGAATTCAAAGTGAATAGCCCTAACTCTTTGCATTCTGCCTCCTCACTTCTTTTTCCAGATCATTCAAAAAATCTCAACAATTTATACAACTATCAATTTTACAGTGGAGTTTTATTTCCTACGGAGACTTGCCAGTGCATCACAAACAATATAAACCAATCAAAAACGTATAAATTTAGTTACAATGAGGATTACAAATCAACCCATTCAGTTTTGGATCATCGTGTTTGTCTTTTCTGTGACTGTGTTTGTCCTTTTCGGCTCTATTTGATCTCCTATTCACTGTCGTGGTGTAACTACCATATATATGTAACTGCGCTTTTTATATAGCGCAATTCAACTCTTGGCATAATTATAAAGCATTTTTAACATATAAACTATCGTGTTATATAACTCAGATAACTCGTAGCAATATAACACTAATAAACCATTTTAATACATAAAATGCCCTTTCGGGCTCACTTGCCAAGCTTGCTTTATTCTCCGATGTGATGCATCAGCTCTTGACTACTTCCAATTGCGATTAATTGTAATTGCAACTCCAATTGCATGTTCCGATACTCTTCTTTCACTCTGATGCAATGATTCACTGTTCACTACACTTTTACTGCACCGATGCGATGAATCACTCTGATGCGATGGTTCACTATTCACTGCTCTTCATTGTGCCGATGCGATGAATCGCTCTGTTGCGATAGTTCACTGTGATGCCAGAACACAAGCATGTATGAATCACAGTTCACAAACCCATTGATTCTGCATCTTCATCGCAATCGCAATTAGAACTTTTATTTTCATGCTCCGCTGCCACACTTTTCTCTGATGCAATTTGTGAGGGTCCCACCTTATAGGACTTTGTTTGTATTAGGCCCGAACAATAGAGCGCTTCACACACACACACACACACACACACACACACACACATATATATATATATATGTATGTATGTAAGTATGTATGTATGTATGTATGTATGTATGTATATGTATATGTATATGTATATACTTTGGTCCCTTGTTTATAAAGCACTGCATATATATATATACTTTGCCGCTTCAGTATTTATGTATTCTCCAGCTTCGGTTAAGGTTCTCGGAATAATGTTTATGTATCCTCCAGCTTGGGTTAAGATTCTCGAAATTTTATGTAGGGGTCCCACCATATACTGCATTGATTGTTTTAAGCCCAAACAATAGAACCCTTTGTTCTTTTAATATCGTGCACAATAATACATATGCTCCATATTATAACCTTGGTCCCTTGTCCATAAAGCGCTTCATATATATATATATATATATATATATATATATATATATATATATATATATATAATGCCGCATCAGCCTTTATGAGTCCTTAAGCTTGGGTTAAGATTCTCGAAATTTTATGTAGGGGTGGGGTCACACACCACACATACAATATCCTCCGTCAACATTATATTAAGTCTTGGACTCCAACTTAAGCCCAACACTAATATATATATATACACATAAGCTCTCAGGCTCCATAGTTTTTTTAATGCTTCCACTCACAGTATAGATTTAGCCATGTAACATATTAACATTGCAATAAATATCAAACCCCGACTTCATGTAATAGCACTTGGGCCCACAACGTTCTACTATATGCTAACCATCATACGTAGCACTCCTTTGTGACTTGCATATCAATTATAATATATGAACATATATACCGACCCCGTTCAACTTATTATGAACCTTATAATAAACCCACGAATTTAGCTTATATGTGAACACTCTACCATGTAATTCAACCTGCATTCGGCCCATCATATATGTCAACATATATTAATATACCTTATAACCTCCGCCTATTTATTAACTTTCATAACACACAGAATACACAGTCATTCGCATAATACTTTGGCTCCACAACTATGAATGTAGGACCCACATCCTTGATTCTCTTCCTCGCACCTTCTCCTTTTATCGGATAGTCAATCTGCTCTCGCGCACCAGCTAAGCTTTGGACCCCCATCCAATGGACAACGAGCAATATCGCACAACTTATATGCTCATCACATAATTCTCCAAAATCATGCTAAAAAATTTGTATTTGGAAATTGCTTTAGGACACATGGCCATCAATGACATATATCGTGTTCATTTTGACAATATTGCTTACCACTTCAAATATCGCGCGAACCCACTAGTTTTTTAGCGTCGGTTTCACTGTTTGCTCAGGTTTCCGCTCTTGACTCTGAGTTCCAGTATTTATAATTTCCCGTTAATTATTTATTTTAACCTATATTCTTCGTTTAAATGTATTTATTGTGTATTAACCCTTATACACAGAACCCTGTTGTTATTTAGCTTCTCGGTTCCGCCCTCTCTGCACGGTTCCGCATCTCCTGTAATCATTTCACTATTGGTTTGTTAACGGATCTGCCTATGTATTCTCTGTCTCCGCCTCAGTTATTCTCTGTCTCTGTTTCACTATGCTCTCTGCAGCCTTTCTCTGCTGCTCGACCGTTTCATCTCACGGCTCTGCCTCCTTTCTCTGTCTCTGCAACCTCTGTATTTTACTACCTTGCTTCTTTTGTTGCTGCTCGACTCTCTCTCTACACCTTGCTACCTCAAATTTCCCTCTCTACTTCTATACTGTCTCCTTTGCCATCTCCTTTTCCTATCGCTTTGTGTTGCTTGCCTTTGCTACTCTATTATTTTGCTTCTCTCCTTTGCCATCAATGACAACATTTCCAACACTTCACCCTTCAAATTGACTTCCTTCATTTTGATGATATCCTACCCAACCAAAACAAACAAAACCTTTGTACTTCATAACTAGCCTAATATCATATCATAAGCCTTAAAGATCATATCATTGAAAACAGCACACATAGAGAGATCCCTCTCTGAATCTAGGATAGCTAGATCCTTAGATTCCAAAGTGGTTTTGATGTAGGCTCTACAGCGTTTATACTTTCCAATCTTGCAAACTACGGAGACCTAACATAGTGGCGACCATACTGGGGAATTTCTAAGTAAAATCCTTAAAACAAAACACTCATTATTCGTTCAAGTAATATTAGCTTTCTTCAAGGACTACCAACATAATGGTGATCATGATAGGACCTGTCTGAATCAGTGGCAATCTAAGTAACCCTTAGGATTCTAATAGACCCTTGTCAAACATTGAAGAAATCAGCTAGTGATCCATAGAGTAGACTCAGTTTGTCTCATCACCGTAGCTAAGTGTTGAAACAGGTATAGGACACTCTCACAATCACAGGAATATAAAAAACTCAGAAAACCCAAAACATTTCATATTGGTATTTAAATCAATCAATGGTGGTGGACCATAGAACATTTTACCTTTAAAAGCTAAAAATTTCCACCTAGCGACTCCACATTTCTGAATTGACCTAAAGACTCCACTGGGAAACCCATTCTATCATAACATCATACAAACTCAGTCAAGGAAACTTTGAGGATTAAGTTTTCTTGTTAAAGATCAGTTATCCTATTAAAGATTGTCATACTTGGTTGAAGTTTTCTTATCATTGGGTCTTAAAACACCACATAGTGGCTTCTAAAAGAATTTATACTAGAGCCCACCCTGGCCCAAATCCTCCTGAGATAGTTGATAATCCAAAAAGTATCCTTAGGAAATCTCCTAAATCCAAGACTTCAACTGTTGTCAGACCAATTCATAGAGATGATTCTGTCCCTGAAAATTTCTCAGCTCTGCAAGATACACAAGTTGACTTACCATTCATAAGAAAACCATCCAGAACCAACTCACTTAGTGATATAGATCAGATAGACTTTGATCCTATACACTCACCCCAACATAGTGGTGAACATACTGATAACAGAGAAACCTCCCCACCTGATTTTCATTTCATTCTTAATTTTGGTTTCTCTCATCCTAGATCTGCTCAACAGTCTCTTGCTAGTCCAAGTACTTCTGTTATCCATACACCCACTGTTCAAACTACTCCATTCCATCATCCCCCTCCCATCTTACATCCTCCACCTATAAACCCCCCATTTTTTCCACAACCTCCTATCATGGCTACATGGTATGCCCCTCTAGTCCTTTCTTTACTTTTAGTCAATCTGCCATAGGACTATCAGTCCAAGATTCCATTATATGATGCCAATAGTTCTATTACTGCTTTACAACATGTGGACAAGATGAATGACTATTTTGATAGAAATGAGATAGATGATGAAACTGTCAAACTCATATTGTTTGATCAAAGTTTAGGGGGAGAAACAAGAAAATGGTTCAAAAGATTAACCCCTAATAGTATTAATGACCTCCAAGATTTTCATCAGACATTCCTAAACAAATGGGAAATTAGGAAAAAACCTTTCCAAATACTTTCAGATTACAACAACCTCAAGAGAAACACTGGGGAAAGTGGTCAAAATTATTGCACTAGGTTCAATAGTGTTTATAATGCACTACCCCCAAATTTAAAACCTCCACAAGGCTTAGATTTGGCCAAATTTCCTGAAGGATTTGATCCTGAAATGGCCTATCAACTAAGAGAAAGAGATCCCTTGACTCTGGAAGACATGCAGAAGGGATCTCTTGCTGTGGAAGTAAATCTGATTGAGAAAAGAGCTAGGATGAGGAATGAAAAGAAAGTATCATTTAGGGAGGAAACTGCACCTTTCACATCTAGCTCAAAAATGGAAAGAATGATGGAGGAAATGATGAAGAGGATGAGCATATTTGAGAGAGCACAATCTAGAGAAAATCAATTAGCTCCCCAAAATAGAAATCAGTCTCAAAATCAGAATCAGAACTTTAGGAGAAATCAACCTCAGAACAGACAAAGAGAGGATGATCAATATATCAGACCTCATTTCCAAGAAAATTATGTTAATGAGGATGAAGAGACAAATGAACAAACAAAGGATGACAACATAAACATGCTGGGAGTAAGCAATGAGGATTATGATTTCCTCCATGAAAGAAAACAAGGTCTATATACACCCTATGGTGATAGAAGAACAACAATTGATTATTATGAACAAGACTCTGAAAATTCCATCATAGGATCACCTAAACAATATGACTTGAGAAGTAAAAAGAATCAAGAAACTCCCAGGAAAAAAACATCTGATAAATATGCCAAAAAAAGCCCTGAAAATTCTTCCAAAAAGACAATAGAAAATCATAAAATAGTGGTTGTAAGTTCTGATCTAAACAAAGGGGAAAATGCCCAAGTCAATGAAAAACAGAGTGTTGACACTAGCAACACTAGTATCTCAGCTAATGATCATGAAAAAACCATTTAACTATTGTAAATAGTAGAAATCAGCAAGTCGATTTTGCTGATCAAGGAGTGAATAGCAAGGCTGAATCAATTTTTTTTTAAAATCAGATTCCCTTTAGCTTAGAGAACGAGATTTCCAAAATTAAAATCTCTGTCCCACTCACTGAATTAGTCACTCAAAATGTATATAAAGGTCAAATTTTGAAAGCTTTGAACATAAAAGATGTTCATGACACTGTGAACTTAAATGATGATACACCAAAGCTCCTATTCGGACCCAAGATTGAAGGAAAATTTCAAGAAGGAACTACCCCTTCATTTTACATCAGTTTGAACATCCATGATAATATTTTTCATAATGACATGCTTGACTCTGGAGAATCACATAACCTCATGCCCAAGGTAATAATGGAAATATTAGGCTTAGAGGTAACCAGACCATACAAATATTTATACTCCTTTGATTCAAGTAGGGTAAGATGCCTAGGCCTAATAAAGGATCTTTGTGTTAACTTAGCCCAAATCCCAGCCAAAAGCTTAGTGATGGACATTGCAGTGGCTGATATACCCCCCAAATATGGCATGCTTATTTCAAGATCATGGGGTGCTAAGTTGCACGACACTATGCAGATGGATATGACTTATGCCACCACCCCTGTCTTCAGTCAACCTAGAAGACTCTATAGGGATACACACATGAAATACATGGTGAGTAACCAAGAAATACCAGAGAACTCTTTTCTCTATTCCATACACATTGACCTTGACTCATTCATTCTTTACAATGATGATATTCCTAATGAGCAAGAGTTAGTCCATGAAACATCACCCAATATAGTGGTCACTCCACATCCAAACATAGTGGCAGCCATAGATGAAGATGAAAATAAGGAGGAAACTAAAAGGCAGTTTGCTGATTCAGAAAATTACAAAAAACAGATCACAGGTCTTAAGGTACAAAACAGTCATGTATATAGTGCAGATCATGGAAATCAAAGAATAAAACCTCAAAACATTGAAAATATTGAGGAACAAACCACATAAAAACATAGTGCAGGCCCTTGTATAGAACATAATGATGAACAAGACAGAGAGGACAGCAATGAAGTAAATGAAAAATCTGAAAATAGTCCTCTTTGGAGCATGAGTTTTGATGGGTCTTGCTCTAAAACTGGTGCAAGAGCAGGCATATGGCTACACAACACTGAAAACAATCATGTTGAGGGGCATTCTTATAGATTAAACTTCCAATGCACAAACAACATCGCAAAGTATGAAGCTCTCCTTTTAGGCCTGCATTTGTTGAAAAAATTAGGGGCCAAGAGGATAACAGTTCATGGAGATTTAGAATTGATAATTAGGCAAGTAAATGGGGAATATAGTGCCAAACATCCCAGACATAGAGCCTATAGAGATGATGCCATGGACTTCTTAAAAACATTTGATGAATTCCAACTTACCTTTGTCCCAAGAAACCAAAATGTCCTCGCCAATGGATTAGTTTTTGTTGCTAGAACTTGTCTAACACCTTATGAAAGCAAGCAATGTACCACCCAAATCAAATATAGACCAGTTGTCCCAAATAATTAAAATTACTGGCAAGTTTTTTATGGAGATAAACAAATATAAGACTTCCTACATTCCAAAAATGAATTTGAAACACCACACTCAAATTCAGAGTATGAACAAGACTGTCCTTCTGAAGAAAACCCACTTACTGAAGAAGAAAAGTCTCCAGAGATTGCTGAAATAAATCTGTTAACTAATGAACCAAAACAGATGACAGTAAATAGCACAGATTTAGAAGATGAAGACTTAGAAGTGCTGCAATCTAAAGACCAAAGCTTGCCAAAAGGACTAGTCCCTTTAGAAGAATTGTTTGACTTGAATGATGTGGCCAAGAAGCCAAAACTGGAACCCATAGAAACTGAAGAGGAAGAGTGCAACATAGGCAGTGAGGAAAAGCCCAAAATGATCAAACTATCTAAAACACTGCCATCTCATATTAAACTGAAATACATTGAGCTCTTTAGATAATTTTCTAATGTATTTGCGTGGAGTTATGAAGATTTGAAATCATATGATATAGAAATAATCTAGCATAAAATACCCCTCAAAGAAAACCAGAAACCTTTTAAACAAAAATTGCGCAGAATCAACCCTGTTCAATTACCTTTGGTAGAGAAAGAAATTAGAAAAATGTATGATGCTGGAATTATAGTCCCTATTAGATACTCAGACTAGGTGTCTAATCTTGTATCAGTTAGGATGAAAACAGGAGAGATAAGGCTTTGCATTGACTTTAGAAACTTAAACAAAGCTTCATTAAAGGACAACTATCCTTTGCCTAAAATGGATCATATCTTACAAAAGGTAGTTGGTTCTAACAGAATTTCTTTGCTAGATGGCTTCTTAGGTTACAATCAGATTTTGGTACATCCTGGTGATCAACTCAAAATAACCTTTACTACACCTTGGGGTGCTTTCATGTACTTGAAAATGCTCTTTGGTTTAATGAATGTTGTTGCCACATTTCAGAGAGCAATGCATATTTCATTCTCAGAAGAAATAGGTTACTTCATAGTGATTTATCTTGATGATATAACTGTTTATTCTAAAATAGATGAAGAACACCTAATACACTTGAGAAAAGTCTTTGAGAAATGCAGAAAATTTGGGTTATCTTTAAATCCAAAGAAAACACTGTTCGGCCTCCAAGAAGGTAAACTTCTTGGACATATCATATCAGAAGAAGGAATAAGGATATACCCAAAGAGGATCGATGGCATATTGCAAATCGGCCATCCTAGAAACATCAAGGAACTTCAATCTTTCATTGGAAAGATTAATTTCTTGAGAAGGTTCATACCCAATCTTGTTGAACTCCTTAGAATTATGACAAACATGCTTAAAAAATAAGGAGTTAAATGGACCTTAGAAGCAAATAAATAATTTGAACTGGTAAAATAAGAACTCACCAAAACACCAGTTCTTATTAGTCCTGATTTTTCAAAGGATTTCTTCATTTTTTCATTTGCATCAAATTGAATTCCTTCATTTTGATGATATCCTACCCAACCAAAACAAACAAAACCTTTTCACTTCATAACTAGCCTAATATCATATCATAAGCCTTAAAGATCATATCTTTGAAAACAACACACATAGACAGATCCCTCTCTGAATCTAGGATGGCTAGATCCTTAGATTCCAAAGCGGTTTTGATGTAGGTTCTGCAGCATTTGTATGTGCCAATCTTGCAAACTACGGAGACCTAACATAGTGGAGACCATACAGGGGAATTTCTGAGTAAAATCCTTAAAACAAAACACTTAGTATTCATTCAAGTAAGATTAGCTTTCTTCAAGCACTACCAACATAATGGTGATCATGATAGGACCTGTCTGAATCAGTGGAAATCTAAGTAACCCTTAGGATTCTAACAGACCCTTATCAAACCTTGAAGAAATCAACTAGTGATCCATAGAGTAGACTCTGTTTGTCTCATCATCGTAGCTAAGTGTTGAAACAGGTATAGGACACTCTCACAATCACAGGACTTTAAAAACTCAGAAAACCCAAAACATTTCATATTGGTATTTAAATCAATCAATGGTGGTGGACCATAGAACATTTTACCTTTAAAAGCTAAAAATTTCCACCTGGCGACTCCACGTTTCTGAATTGACCTAAAGACTCCAATGGGAAACCCATTCTATCATAACATCATACAAACTCAGACAAGGAAACTTTGAGGATTAATTTTTCTTGTTAAAGATCAGTTAGCCTATTAAAGATTGTCATACTTGGTTGAAGTTTTCTTATCATTGGGTCTTAAAACACCACATAGTGGCTTCTAAAAAAATTTATACTATAGCCCACCCTGACCCAAATCCTCCTGAGATAGTTGATAATCCAAAAAGTATCCTTAGGAAATCTCCTAAATCCAATACTTCAACTATTGTCAGACCAATTCATAGAGTTGATTCTGTCCCTGAAAATTTCTCAGCTCTACAAGATACACAAGTTGACTTACCATTCATAAGAAACCCATCCAGAACCAAGTCATTTAGTGATATAGATCAGATAGACTTTGAGCCTACACACTCGCCCCAATATAGTGGTGAACACACTGATAGCAGAGAAACCACCCCACCTGATTTGCATTTCATTCTTAATTTTCGGTTCTCTCATCCTAGATCTGCTCAACAGTCTCTTGCTGGTCCAAGTACTTCTGTTATCCATACATGCATTGTTCAAACTACTCCATTCCATCATCCCCCTCCCATCTTACACCCTCCACCTGTAAACCCCCCATTTTTTCCACAACCTCCTATCATGGCTACATGGTATGCCCCTCTAGTCCTTCATTTACCTTTAGTCAATCTACCACATAAATATTAGTCCAAGATTCCATTATATGATGCCAGTAGTTCTATTACTGCTTTACAACATGTGGACAAGATGAATGATTATTTTGATAGAAATGAGATAGATGATGAAACTGTCAAACTCGGATTTTTTGCTCAAAGTTTAGGGGGAGAAGCAAGAAAATGGTTCAAAAGATTAACCCCTAATAGTACTAATGACCTCCAAGTTTTTCATCAGACATTCCTAAACAAATTTGAAATTAGGAAAAACCCTCTCAAATATTTTCAGATTACAACAACCTCAAGAGAAACACTGGGGAAAGTGTTCAAATTTATTGCACTAGGTTCAATAGTGTTTATAATGCACTACCCCCAGATTTGAAACCTCCAAAAGGCTCAGCTTTGGCCAAATTTCCTGAAGGATTTGATCTTGAAATGGCCTATCAGCTAAGAGAAAGAGATCCCTTGACTCTGGAAGACATGCAGAAGGGAGCTCTTGCTGTGGAAGTAAATCTGATTGAGAAAAGAGCTAGGATGAGGAATGGAAAGAAAGTATCATTTAGGGAGGAAACTGCACCTTTCACATCTAGCTCAAAAATAGAAAGAATGATGGAGGAAATGATGAAGAGGATGAGCATATTTGAGAGAGCACAATCTAGAGAAAATCAATCAGCTCCTCAAAACAGAAATCAGTCTCAAAATCAGAATCAGAACTTTAGGAGAAATCAACCTCAGAACAGACAAAGAGAGGATGATCAACAAATCAGACTTCCTTTCCAAGAAAATTATGTTAATAAGGATGAAGAGACAAATGAAAAAACAGAGGATGACAACATAAACATGTTGGGCATAAGCAATGAGGATTCTGATTTCCTCCATGAAATAAAATAAGGTCTATATACACCCTATGATGATAGAAGAACAGAAACTGATTATTATGAACAAGACTCTGAAAATTTCATCATAAGATCACCTAAACAATATGACCTAAGAAGTAAAAATAATCAAGAAACTCCTAGGAACAAAACCTCTGATAAATCTACCAAAAACAACCCAGAAATGCTTCCAAAAAGACAGTAGAAAATCATAAAACAGTGGTTGTAAGTTCTGATCTAAACAAAGGGAAAAACACCTAAGTCAATGAAAAACAGAGTGTTGGCCCTAGCAACACTAGTATCTCAGCTAATGCTCCTGAAAAAACCATTTTAACTGTTGTAAATAGTAGAAATCAGCAAACTGATTTTGCTGATCAAGGAGTGACTAACAAGGTTGAATCAAAAATTTTAAAAAATCAAATTCCCTTTAGCTTAGAGAACGAGATTTACAAAATCAAAATCTCTGTCCCAATCACCGAATTAGTCACTCAAAATGTATATAGAGGTCAAATTTTGAAAGCTTTGAACATAAAATATGTTCATGACACTGTGAACTTAAATGATGATACACCAGAGTTCCTATTCGGACCTAAGATTGAAGGAAAATTTCAAGAAGGAACTACCCCTCCATTTTACATTAGTTTGAACATCCATGATAATATTTTTCATAATGCCATGCTTGATTATGGAGCATCACATAACCTCATGCCCAAGGTAATAATGGAAAGATTAGGCTTACAGGTAACCAAACCATACAAACATTTATACTCCTTTTATTCAAGTAGGGTAAGATGCCTAGGCCTAATAAAGGATCTCTGTGTTAACTTAGCCCAAATCCCAGCCAAAAACTTAGTGATGGACATTGTAGTGGCTGATATACCCCCCAAATATGGCATGCTTATTTCAAGATCATGGGGTGCTAAGTTGCACGGCACTATGCAGATGGATATGACTTATGCCACCACCCCTGACTTCAGTCAACCTAGAAGACTCTATAGGGAAACACACATGAAATACATGGTGAGTAACCAAGAAAGACCAGAGAATTCTCCTATCTATTCCATACACACTTACGTTGACTCATTCATTCTTTACAATGATGATATTCCTAATGAGCAAGAGTTAGTCCATGAAAAATCACCCAATATAGTGGTCACTCCACATCCAAACATAGTGGAAGCCATAGATGAAGAGGAAAATAAGGAGGAAAATAAAAGGAAGTTTGTTGATTCAGAAAATTACAGCAAACAGATCACAGGTCTTAAGGTCCAAAACAGTCATGTATATAGTGCAGATCATGGAAATCAAAGAATAAAACCTCAAAACATTGAAAATCTTGAAGAACAAACCATAGAAAAACATAGTGCAGGCCCTTGTACAGAACATAATGATGAACAAGATAGAGAGGACAACAATGAAGTAAATGACAAATCTGAAAACAGTCCTCTTTGGAGCATGAGTTTTGATGGGTCTTGCTCTAAAATTGGTGTAGGAGCAGGCATATGGTTACACAACACTGAAAACAATCATGCTGAGAGGCATTCCTATAGATTAAACTTCCAATGCACAAACAACATCACAGAGTATGAAGCTCTCCTTTTACGCCTGCATTTATTGAAAAAATTAGGGGCCAAGAGGATAACAGTTCATGGAGATTCAGAATTGATAATTAGGCAAGTAAATGGGGAATATAGTTCCAAACATCCCAGACTGAGAGCCTATAGAGATGATGCCATGGACTTGTTAAAAACATTTGATGAATTCCAACTTACCTTTGTCCTTAGAAACGAAAATGTCATTGCCAATGGATTATCCTTTGCTGCTAGAACTTGTCTAACACCTTATGAAAGAAAGCAATGTACCACCCAAGTCAAATATAGACCAGATGCCTCAGATAATGAAAAGTACTGGCAAGTTTTTGATGGAGCTAAACAAATAGAAGGCTTCCTACAGTCCAAAAATGAATTTGAAACACCACACTCAGATTCAAAGTATGAACAAAACATTCCTACTGAAGAAAACCCACTTAATGAAGAAGAAAAGTCTCCAAAGATTGTTGAAATAAATCTGTTAACTAATTAACCCAAATAGATGATAGAAAATAGCACAGATTTAGAAGATGAAGACTTAGAAGTGCTGCAATCTAAAGACCAAAGCTTGCCAAAAAGACTAGTCCCTTTAGAAGAATTGTTTGACTTGAATGATGTGGCCGAGAAGCCAAAACTGGAACCCATAGAAACTGAAGTGGAAGAATGCAACATAGGCAGTGAGGAAAAGTCCAAAATGATCAAACTATCTAAAACACTACCAGCTCATATTAAACTGAAATACATTGAGCTCTTTAGAGAATTTTCTAATGTATTTGTGTGGAGTTATAAAGATTTGAAATCATATGATACAGAAATAATCTAGCATAAAATAACCCTCAAAGAAAACCAGAAACCTTTTAAACAAAAATTGCGCAGAATCAACCCTATTCAATTACCTCTGGTAGATAAAGAAATTAGAAAAATGTATGATGTTGTAATTATAGTCCCTGTTAGATACTCAGAGTGGGTGTCTAATCTTTTATCAGTTAGGAAGAAAACAGGAGAGATAAGGCTTTGCATTGACTTTAGAAACTTAAACAAAACCTCATTAAAGGACAACTATCATTTGCCTAAAATGGATCATATCTTACAAAAGGTAGTTGGTTCTAAAAGAATTTTTTTGCTAGATGGCTTCTTAGGTTACAATCAGATTTTTGTACATCTTGATGATTAACTCAAAATAGCCTTTACTACACATTGGGGTACTTTCATGTATTTGAAAATGCCCTTTGGTTTAATGAATGTTGGTGCCACATTTCAGAGAGCCATGGATATTGCATTCTTAGAATAAATAGGTTACTTCATAGTGATTTATCTTGATGATATAACTGTTTATTCTAAAACATATGAAGAACACCTAATACACTTGAGAAAAGTCTTTGAGAAATGAAAAAAAATTGGGTTATCTTTAAATCCAAAGAAAACATTATTTGGTCTCCAAGAAGGTAAACTTCTTGGACATATCATATCAGAATAAGGAATAAGGATAGACCCAAAGAGGATCGATGGCATATTGCAAATCAACCATCCTAGAAACATCAAAGAACTTCAATCTTTCATTGGAAAGATTAATTTCTTGAGAAGGTTCTACCCAATCTAGTTGAACTCCTTAGAATTATGACAAACATGCTTAAAAAAGAAGGAGTTAAATGGACCTTAGAAGCAAATAAATCATTTGAACTGGTAAAACAAGCACTCACCAAAACACCAGTTCTTATCAGTCCTGATTTTTCAAAGGATTTATTCATTTTTTCATTTGCATCATAACACACAGTAGTTGATGTCCTATTACAAAATAACTTGAATGGACAAGAGCAGCCCATCACATTTTTCAGCAAGGCATTAAAAGATGCACCTCTGAAGTACAATATAATGGAAAAACAAACCTTTGCCTTGGTCAAAGCCTTAAAGGACTTCAGATTTTACATTTTACATTCCCACATAATAGCATTTGTGCCTCATTCAGTTGTAAAAGACATATTAACCCAAGATCCAGATGGCAAAAGAGGAAAGTGGATTGCTGTAATTTTAGAGTATCACTTAGAAATCAAGCCCACTAAGCTCATAAACGGCCAAGGACTAGCAAAACTTATGGTTGAATCCAACTTTCAAGCTCTTTATGTAAACATGTTTAATGCATTAGATGAACAAGAGGATTTTACAACTCCAATTATTAAAGATCATTTTCTGAATTCATCTTGGTATGCTGACATTTTGTATGTTTTTCTCAATCTTAATGTCCCTCCTGGTTTTTCTAAAACAAAGGAAATATTCTTAAAGTTGAAAGCTGTAAATTACTGCATTTTGAATAAATGTTTATATTGGAAAAATTCTAGTGGATTATTGCTTAAATGTTTTCCTGAGAATGATGCAGATAAGATCAAGCATGAGTTTCATGAAGGAGAATGTGGAGGCCGCCTCTACTAGAAATCAACTACTAATAAAATCATTAGAGCTGGCTATTACAAGCCCACCCTCTTTCAAGATGTTCATAAGATGATTATTTCCTGTCACAAATGCCAAATATTTGAAAGCAAAAGAAAGATACCTCTGTAACCAATCACTGTTGAAGCTCCTTTTCAGCAGTGGGGTCTAGACTTCATTGGGGAAATCCATCCTCCTTCATCTGCCCAACATAGATGGATCCTCACAGTAACTGACTATTTTACCCAATGGATAGAAGCCATCCTCTCTAGGAATGCTACAGACTCAGTTATCATTTCATTCCTTGAAAACCATATACTGTCTAGATTTGGCTATCCTAGAAAGATCATAACTGATAATGCTACTGCATTTGGGTCTAAAAAGATGGTAGAATTCTGTCATAAATATCAGATTATATTGGGTCATTTTATAGCTTATTACCCTCAAGGTAATGGGCTGGCAGAGTCCTCAAATAAAATTTTGGTGAACATAATCAAAAATTCGCCGAAAGATAACAAGAAATCATGGCACAATAAGCTAGTACATGCTTTATGGGCAGACAGATTGACAGTTAAAAAGTCAATTGGGATGTCTCCTTACCAGCTAGTTTATGGAACTGATGCAATATTTTCAACCAGTTTAGCAGTGCTAGTCATGAAGCTAATCCAGGAAGTACAATCTGAAGATGATGATGTGACAAGGAGAATAAACTAGACTATACATCTACAACAAACCAGAGAGGAAGTATACATCAGAGCACAGCAACTACAAGAAAACATCAAGAAGTTGTTTGACAAAAGAACCAGGGCCAGTGATTTTAAGATTGGTGATAAAGTATTGAAATGGGATTCAAGGAGAGAAGATAAGGGCAAACATGGAAAATTTAATAATTTATGGCAAGGCCCTTATATTATTCAATCTTCCATTGGAAACAATGCATTTTTTCTACAAGAATTGGATGGAGCTTAATACTTTGGAGGTCCTGTCAATGGCAGGGTTCTCAAACATTATTTCTGTTAACTGATATTTTTAGTTTCAAAACTTTTTTGTTCATTATATATAACACAGCTTTTGAATTTGAAAAAATAAAATAAAAAGACAATAGAAAAAGAGAAAAAGAGGGCACACATAAAAGAAGAAAGATACAGCCCCATACCAAAAAAAAAAAAGGAGAGAAAAAAAATCTGAAAGTGTGCAAGCTTAAATGCCACTACTTGATAAAACACTGCTATTTAGTCATACATCCTAATCATGACTAGATAGATTTCAATTTATTGTTGATAGGTTAGTGAAGAAGATTTGTCAAACTGTTTAATCTTGGCTTATCAGTAGATTATATTAGGATAGAAATAAATGGCTCTAATCATACCAAAATTTGGGCCAAAAAGAAGAAAAAGAATTGGTTCTAACATGCTTAAAATTTGAAACAAGAAAAAATAGAAAAAGAAATAGCTTAAAAAGATCAAAACTAGAGCTGAAAGAAAGAATGAAGGATGTTTTTTATTTTTCAGATTTTAAGCCTTCACAATTTTGTTTAATTTTCTACAAAATTTCAGTCTATGTGTAGCTTGTTTTTATGCCATAGTCACTTTAGCAAATCAGACAGCTTAATCCTGGTTTGAATGTCTTTTAAATTTCTGTTTTAGAAAATAGAGAATAAAATCTGTCAAACAACTTAATCCTGACAGATAGTAGCTTAGTTAGAGAATTTATGAGTTCAACAGTTTAATCTGAACTCATGGAAGAAATAAGGGTAGATTTAGATTAGTTTTTCTTGTTTTCAAAAGAACAAAATGTTGATGTCAAAGGTTTGCAAGTCCAAGTGCACCTTATGAAGAAAAAATGTTAGGAAAAGTAGGCTGTGTAGGTAGTTGTTTGGGAAATAAATCATTTTGTTTGATGTAAGTACCGATCATCTTTTAAAGCATTATGATCAAAGAAGAAGCAGGTTGTCAATGGATACAGCACAGGCCTGCATCCCAGAGATAAAATTCTGATGTTCTTGACACCTCCAAGGAGTTGCCATCCCCAATTGGAGCCGCTGTTAGCCATCAGTAAATTTTGTCACAGCAAATGATGGCTAAAATAGGTATTGAGCCTTCAAGAGATTATTTTCATATAAAATTACTCATTCTTGAAGCCTTATGGTGTTTTCTAAAAAAGCAATCTTCATTGTTGTTCCTTCGCTGTTGTTCCTTCACTGTTGTTCCTTTGCTGTTATTCCTTCGTTGATGTTTCTTTGATGTTGTTCCTTCACTGTTGTTCCTTCACTGATGTTCCCTTATTTTTTCTACCCCCCGCACCCCTTGTAAGAAAGGTTTTTTCCTTTGTATTTATCCATAACTAGATTTTTACGCTTTAACACTGAAAACCTAAGTTTGCCCGACCTAAAAGCCTTCCTGCTCCACGAAAAAAAAGTTGACATCACCCCGGCCCCACCACATGTTTCCACTGCACATCTTTCTATTTTTCGCACTCATCCATGACCGTTGATCTTTGGCCCGAAGATCTAACAGTCCTAAACACATTTTGCGTTCATTTCACTAATAAAACCAATTGCTTGTTTTCTATGCGAAATAGGCGGTTTTCACTTGGACGCGTGTCAATCAAAGACATGTATCGTATTCATTCCCAACTAAACCGCTTACCACTCATTTCGTGCTCGAAAACCATTTGTGGTTTTCTGAAACTGCCTATCCACTATTTCGCTCCAATATTCAAATTAAACCCTGTTTTCATAGGTTTTGTCCGCAGAACCTCCTCTGCATGCAATTTCTCCTCCTCACTACTCCTTTCGCCCCCCGACTAGCCTCTGAAAGCAGTTTAACCCAATACGTGCAGGATTTTATGTAATAGTTTGTTTATGTTGCAAGTTTCATGTCGGATGAGCTGTAAAGCCATCCCATAGTCAGGATAAAGTAACAAAGGTTCAAGGATGACGATCCTCAAGCAAAAATCACGAAGAAATGGATTCCACAGGTTCAAAATCATGGTTTGACCGGTGCCTCATGAGCATTGGTTATACAATGAAACCCTCGGCGCGCCAAAGACACCTGTACATTAACAAAGGAAACAGAGGAAGAACAATGAAAGACAGTGGAGATTAAAGTTAAAGGTTAAAGTTAAAAATCCAAAGATTTGAAGACTTAACCGATGATTTACAAAGATAAAGACACAATGAATAAAGCAAAGAAATGCTTAAAGGATAAAACATTCAGCATAAAAGGTTTAAAGGCCCGAAGATGATTATAAAAGTCCAAAAGCGAAAACAAGGTTTTAAAGCAACAAAGAGAGACAGATCAGTCAAGAAAGCCTCCAAATGCCACATCAGTGAGGCAATTAATCATCAAAATGCCACCTACCAGCTAATTTTCCTCAAAAGAATACACAATTAATGCACACTCAGAGATATTTTCCAAAAGACAACTCTGAAGTAATTTCCAGCTACCAAAAAAGCCTCAAAGTCAACAAAAGTGACTAAAGTTGATGAAACTTAATGCAAAATTCAATTAACAGAGTTAAAAACATCAGATAATTTCTCCATTTTTCCCTTCAAAGGCCGAGAAGCACTTACTCTGTATTAATTGAACAAATAACCCTTTCTTTCAATCCACCTCCTCATTCTTCTATAAATACTTCTCTAGAAGATAGTATTATTGTGGGTTGAATACTTGTTGAATGTAAATAGCTATGAGGTTGTTGAAGCTCTATTTTGTAATTGAAGAATGATAAGCTAAGATGAGAAGTTTTGAAGCTGTAAAGACCCACTGGACTTGAGTATTGTAACTGGTTTGAACATCAAATATACAAGTTGATTTATGGGATCCTACTCTATGTAAATGGTGATGTTTTTCTTACTGTAATTGTTATTTTTCTCATGTTTTCCATATTGTCCACTTTCTCTGATAAAGAACAAAAAATATAGATTAGGATTTACTTCTAAAGTACCCTAAATCTCACTGATAAATCTTTATCTTTATGCTTTCTTCTATTTGTGTTTTGAGGATAATTCAATAGAGTATAACGAGTGAAGTGTTGGTAAGTCCATGTTTCCAGAGTACAACTTGAGATATTGTCTTTGAAAGTTCTTGAAAGTCTGCTTATTAAAGTTAAACTAGAGAAGTTTATGGTTAGCCCTATCCTCTAGTTTGTCTCCAACAGTTGCTTTGAAAAGTTCCCTTAAGAATATGCTAAAATCAGGTTAGATTCAAAGTTCTTACTTAATATTAAGCTATTCTTTGTTTTATCTTAAAATGTTTTCCTTTGAGTATGATAAAAACAGGTTAGATTCAAATTTCTTACTTGATCTTAAGCTATTCTTTGTTTTATCTTAAAAAAATTTCCTTTGAGTATGCTGAAAGAAGGCTAGGTTAAAAGTCCTTACTTGATCTTAAGTTGCACTTTGTTTTCTTATATGTTTGCTTCTTTCACTACACTTTTATGTTCCATACCATAAATCAACTTAAATAGATCCTTTGATATAGATGACTTGCCCCATGGACCATTCTTGAAACATTTTGTGCAATTAAATCCTTTTGTGACTCCATAGCCCAATGGATTGATGTTATTCCTTACTTATCCTATCAGCTGAACCATTCTGTCAACTTACTCACACCTTCACCCTTCAAATTGACTTCCTTCATTTTGATGATATCCTACCCAACCAAAACAAACAAAACCTTTGTACTTCATAACTAGCCTAATATCATATCATAAGCCTTAAATATCATATCTTTGAAAACAACACACATAGAGAGATCCTTCTCTGAATCTAGGATGGCTAGATCCTTAGATTCCAATGCGGTTTTGATGTAGGCTCTGCAGCGTTTGTACTTGCCAATATTGCAAACTACGGAAACCTAACAGATCTAATGGAAAAAGGTGTGTCAGAGGTAGTGTTTATGTCTTTGTTGATAATGTTATAGGGAGTGGACCATCATCACCTGTCGCAAGTACACATCCTACATTTTTAAATTCTCTTTGAACTTTATGTGCTTATAACTTGAAATTTCCTTTAATTTTTAAATCATATTCAATTAATGTGTTTTAATTTAATGTATATGTTATTATGTTTATTTTTTTATATATGTCAAATTATGTTTATGACTTGCAAACCCTCAACATATCAAATTTGAGGATGAATGTGCATCATCAATCCCTCCATGGGACAATGCCACAACCACTATTACACTTGAGGATGTTAGATCCCAACACGCATTGATCACACGTGAGTTGGGAACACTCCCTCCTTGATCACCTACTAGACATAATCTAACTTTGATGTTGGAGAGCATCAATAGGTTGATCCAGACCTCCCACAGGGTATGCCCACATCACGACCTCCTACATGCCATATATTGAACTAGGAGATAGGAGGTTAGAGGCCTCGAAGCTTGGGAGGCAGTGAAAGCCAAAACCAAGGACATTAATGTGCGAGGGGAGTTATTTGACATCCTTCTAGACCATTGTGCTAAACATGTTGGTCTAATTCCACTCAAATATTTTAAGAATGTTTATGCAACCCATTTTATTTATAATCAATTCATTGGATCTTGGGGTCAGTTCCTCCACCATGACTAGGTCCCCCTTTACTTTTCCCAAATGTGCATGAAAATTTCATGCTACATATGAGGCTATATTACCACAGCACCATTATTGAGTTTCATGGACTCGACAAGGGACATAGATATGATCATGTTGGGGCTCGTAGGGACCTTGTGCATGTACCACCACCTCCAATATTTTTTCCATTACCATTTCAAAGCATGTTATTTCTGACAGAGCTAGAGGATATATCACAACTTGACATTGAGATGAGGGATGACAATGTGGATAACATATGGGTCACATTTTCCAATGCGTAGGTCGTGTTGCATGGAGATATGAGCCTACCACCACCCTTGCCTCATGTATCACCAGTTCCATTATTTTATGATTCAATTCTTGAGAGTCTACCCCCTGACCAAGTTTTTTCATATGCACATATGTGTTGTGATTCCATTCGTGAGACTTGGAGGGTGTACAAACCACATGACATAGACTAGGTACATATATATATATATATATGGAAATTTTGACTCTTATCATCAAATTATACATTATTTATATTAATAAGTGTTTATCATATTGTATTTATATTAATAAGTTCATGATAACATGTATACACAGGGCTACATGGATGAGCTTCTAAGGCCATTTGATGGGATAGTTGATCAACTAGAGAAATCTTCACCAGTCCATGTTTCCATGGAGTCTCCTCCACCTCATCATATGTGGAGGAGAGTCACTATGTACAACCACATGGACTAGTAGTTGAGGTAAACTATTTTATTCTAAATATTTCAAAATTTCATTTTTTAAGTTACATGTGTGTTAATTAATTCATAGAATAATTTTAATATTTCTTTTCCATTGTGTACATAGGCCGAGAGGTAGAGTTGTGTCGATCTCGCAATGATGTGGCAACATGAGTAGGATGTTGGGTATGAATGCATTCATATTGCGGGTCCATTGACACAGGCCCTAATCGTTGAGCCACATGCACATTAGCACCAAACCTAGATTGATCATACCCCCATCCTACCTTAATTTCATTTGGACTCGAGTGACGTTAGTAGATTCACAATGGTAATTTAATTTTGTTCAAAATAATTTATTTATAGATTATTTATTTTGTAAATAATGATCTAATAAATTTGAATTTGAATGTGTTATATTGTTGTATCGGGATCTGGATTCCATGTTTGATTAGTGGTCACATAGGGGTACTAGTGGTACTTAGACCATAGTTTGTATATTTTTAGGCCCATTTCATAGGGCACATTCAGATGTGATATAGACTTTGTATATTTTCATATGGACAATTTATGGATACATGAACATTATTTTAGTTTAAATGGATGCTTGTTATTTAAATTTATGGATGTTCATGTATTCTAATTTGCATATATTTTCATATGGAAAATTTATTGATACGTTCGTTATTTTAGTTTATGGATGTTTATTAATTCTTGTTTATCGATGTTCATTAAATTTCAGTTTATGGATGTTAATTATTTCTCTAGTTTAAAAAAAATTCTATGGTATAAATTTTATTAAAAAATATAACAATTTAAAATTAATTAATTAAAAGACTAATAATAATTCCCTTAGTCCTTTTATAGTATTACAATACCAAGGAATGAATCTATTCACATCACCAATTTCAACATTCTAGAAGAACCTACACACATGCCTAATAGATCCATGACCTTCATGTCCCAAATGGGATATACTCTAGTTGACCACCTCTAGGGATGATTTGAGTCGATCTACATCATGACTCATTTGGTAGCCCATAAGTGCTTGCTTCACACAAGAAATTGCACCATAATGTTCACCATGTCCATGTCCTGCTTCAAAATAGCTCCAAGTATGCTGAAATTTTTTCTTCTTGTGTAGTTGACTCAACCAATAAAAACTTTGTGTTAACTTGAACTTCCCTTCACAACCATATGACCATATTTAATGCTTTTTGAATGATATTTCATCCTTTTTTAATGATTAGTAAATTAGGCCACATAAATTTTGCACGAACAATTTTTCATGCTCACGATCATTGCTCATGTACAAGTGATACTCCTTAATCACGTCACCTGACTAGTTAGTGTTATCCCTACCATAATAATTCAATTGTGCATATTTTTACAGTACATGTGATAATATTGACACTTGGTATGTGATCCAAAATCTTTTGTTTGAGATGTATAAAAGAATTAACATGTGAAAATTGTAGCTTTTAAAACAAGAAACTTTAAAGGCATAAGCCGAAAAAGAGAGAAGCAATTAACATCATGCACGAAGACACAAGAGTTGATATCAGAGTTCGTCCAGGAGGGACTACGTCTCCGGGCCCTGCTCTAATAGTGGGGAGGCTCCGTTTCAATAAATGGCAAAAATGAAAAGTACGGCACAAAATGAGGAATTACACCCTTATACCTGCCCAATCTGTCACCTCTGAACTGCACTTCCATAGCTGTCAGCACCACCGCTGGATTAACACTAATGAATCCACATAGGGTCCTGTGGTTGAACCTTAATAAAGTGGTAATCCGTCCCTCCTGAAAAATGGCTCGGGATCATGGTTCGCCCTCCGCACACCTTCATTTTCATGTCCACCCTTCTGCTACATCGTCACTCACTTTGAAGCAACAATGAATGAAAGTTTGGGTCAATTTAACGTTGCGCTACTTTCAGTCACTGTTGGATGAGTTGGTTGAAGATCCGCATTTGTTGGGCAGAGGTCGAGTGATCAAATCCCAACCCCGCCATAAAAAGGCCGACTGTATTTTCATTTTTAAACCGCATTACGTTTTTGAACCGGCATTGAACTGTTTTATATTTTAAAATATTTGAACCGTTGATGTGGGGGGGGGGGCGGACCCATGTTGGGCGGCTCACCCCGTATGAATACCCGCCATGTGTAAAAGTGGAGGCGGTGGGGTTAACAACCCCCTCCTGTATTAATATGGCCGTTGGTACGCGGGGGTGGCGGGGCTGACCACCCGCCCCCCAACAGCATTTTCTTTTAATATAACATGGATACGGCATGGGGTGGCGGGGTTGGTGGCCCGCCACCCTTATTATATTTTTTTTTGTTCTTTTTGTTATTTAAAACAATATGTCGTTTTTTGAACCTTCGAATTTTGACCGAAGGAGTGCATTTAACGGTCCCACAAATTCGCCCGGAATCTGGCCAGGTTGGTCGGAATCTGGTGGCCGGGTTTCAGCAAAATTGTTGCCTCCTTAGTCTGCCACTTCACCAAGTCAACCTCTGAACTTTGACTGCTCCTAACTCCTTCATTTGGACTCGGAATTGAGTGTCGTCTGCGCCGTTGGATTCAGAATTTCGAGATCTACAACTTGAACTTGGTTTGAAAGATTTTCGAGCACTTTGATTTTTGAGCCTTGTACTCAAGCCATTTGTACCTGTACCTGTTTAATCCACCTGGATCATTCCTCCCCACTAAAGATCTTTTGGACCCCAAAAGCCTCATCAATCAACAGGCAAGTGAGGGAATTGCTCCCTCACCTTCTCCTTTTCAAGCCATTTGGCTTTACTTGGGTGCATCCCTTTGAAACCAACACGGAGATACTCCACATCTCCTCGTCGCAAAGTCCTGGTCCTTCGATCGAGAATGATGTCCTCTGGTAGTTCATCGAGATATTCTGGTGCAAAGTCATCCACTGTAGGAACTGATCCTACCTCCTCAGTGTCCATAATCAATGGGGGTTCATAAAGTTTTAGATTTTCAACATTCACAACTGAGTACATCTGCATGTATACCGGCAAGTCGAGTCGGAAAGCATTATTCCCAATCTTCTCCAATATGGTAAAGGGACCATACCGTATTGGTCACAATTTCTTACCTTCTCCCTTCATTCGATCCTTGCTGATGTGGAACCACACTTTGTCGCCAACTTGAAATTGATGGTCAACTCGGTGCTTATCATGTCGGGCCTTATATCGTGCCTGACTCTTCTCCAACTGCTCTTGCACTACTTGGTGAATCGTCTGAATCCGCTGAATGAACCGCTGTTCTTTATCACTGTCATCACGCCCACTGGCATCTTCATCCCTTCCATAGATCATGTCGAAAGGGTCCTTTGGTAAGTAACCAAAGCATGTCTCAAAAGGTGAACGTTGTGTAGAGGAATGCACTACTCGGTTGTAAGCGTGTTGCACATATGGAAGGTGCTCATCCCACAACTTGGGATGTTTGCTGCAATAGCCCCGCAACAAGTGTACCACGGTACAATTAACGACCTCTGTCTCTCCGTCGGTTTGTGGATGGAATGCCGTGCTTCTCTTCAACTTGGTATCCATCATGCGCCACAAACTGGTCCAAAACTCTCCAAGGAAATGAGAGTCTCGATCTGATACAATTGACGTGGGCAACCCAAAGTGGACCCAAACATACTGAAAGAAAAGACAAGCAGTCTGCTCAGCAGTGACCTGCTTTTTACAAGGCATCAATATGCACATTTTGCTAAAGCGGTCGACGACAACATACAAATAGTCGTGACCCTTTCTTGACATAGGCAGACCTCCTACAAAATCCATCGACACACTTTCCCATGGACGACCCGGAATAGGGAGTGGTGTGTAGAGCCCGAGTTTTCTATTAGAGGGCTTTGAAACAGAACACATCACACATCCCTTTACAAAACGGGTTACAATGTTTTTCATATGGGGCCAAACAAAACCTTTGCAAATGACATAAGGTTTTTTCAACACCAAAGTGACCAGACACAAGAGAGGTATGCGCCTCTCGAATTACATGTACCCTTTCTGCTGTGGGTATGCACAATTTACCAAGGTGATACAACAGCTTCCCCTGCAAATGATAGTTGTCCACCTGTGAACCATGAGTTAGTTTTTCATAAACTTCTTTAAAGTCATCATCGTTAGTGTACTGTTCAACATAACTTTCAAAAGACAATGACGCATTATGCAAAATAATAGAAGCAGCAATAGGAGGGCGAGAGAGCATGTCTGCTACTTTGTTACTAGTGCCCTTCTTATACTTTATTACTAGATGAAATTGCTGTAGGAACCCCATCCACCTGAAATGACGAGATTGTTGTAGCTTCGTCTGTGGCTGAAGGTACTGCAAGGGCTGATGATCCGTATGGATGATGGTCTCCTTGCCGATCAGGTAGTGTTTCCACTTTTTCACACTTTGGACCAAGGCATACAATTACTTGTCGTAAGTGGGGTAATTTATTACAGCCTGGGAGAACTTCTCCGAATGGTAACAAATCGGCTTCTTCTGCTGCAAAAGTACAGCTCCCATGGCGTACCCACTGGCATCGGTTTCGATCTCAAAAGGCTGCTGGAGATCGGGTAAAGCCAGGACTGGTGCGGTGCTGATTTTCTCTTTCAGTGCTTCGAAGGCCTTCTGCTGTTTTCCTCCCCACTGAAAGGTTTGTTTGATACTTGTCAGAGTGTGTAAGGGTGATGCAATAACGGAGAAGTTGGCAATGAACCTCCTCCAGTACTGTACTGCACCTAAAAAACTACGGACCTCTGTTACATTGGTAGGCTTAGGCCAATTTACAATCACCTCGACTTTTGAGGGGTCTATTTTTAATTGACCATTACCGACAATATGACCAAGGTAAACCAAAGAGGTCTTCCCAAACTCACACTTTGACAACTTTACATACAATTGTTCTTTCTTTAAAACATCAAGCACTTTGATTACATGGCATACATGTTCCTCCCAAGTCCTACTAAATACAAGAATATCATCTAAATACACAAGGACAAACTCATCAATGAAAGGCCTAAAAATATCATTCATGACCCTCATGAATGTGGCTGGAGCGTTGCAAAGTCCGAATGGCATCACCATCGATTCGAACAACCCCTGTTTGGTCTTGAAGGTGGTTTTCCACACATCCTGCTCTGCAATTTTGACCTGGTGATAATCACTACGCAAATCCAATTTGGTGAAATAAACAGCATTTTTTAATTGATCTAATAAATCATCAATGCGAGGGAGAGGGTATCGATTTTTCACCGTGATTTTGTTTAGTGCCCGATAATCCACGCACATCCTCCATGTGCCATCTTTCTTGGGCACTAACATGATCGGCGAGCCACAAGGAGAAGTACTTGGCTGAATGACCCCTTGGTTCAACAGTTCCTGTACCTGCTTTTTGATTTCCTCCATTTCGATGGATGACATCCTGTACATACCAATGTTTGGTAATGGAGCATCATGTTGCAAATGGATCTCATGTTGGATCCCTCGTTTTGGAGGCAAACCTTTGGGTTCCTAAAACAACTCACCATAGTTAGAAATAACATCACATAATTCTTGTCTATGAGCCGGATCACATCCCCGGAAAGCATCGGTTATTTCTTCATCCTTTGCTCTCACAACCATGAGCAAACACCCCTTGCTGAAATTCGCCAATCTCTTCATCTGTCCTGCACTTACAAGGCTGGCACTGACTTTGGTTTGATGAGCTCTTACAATGTATTCTACCCCATCTTTAGTGATTTGGTATTTATTTTCATGGCGAAAGAAAACTGCTTTCCTATCATAAATATAGGGACTCCCCAACACAATGCCACAGATATCCAATGGTATTACATCCAATTCTACTTCATCTACTAGCTTAGAAGCAATAACAAATTTTACCTTACACTGCTTGGTTACATTTAGTTTTACTTTATCATGTATCCATCCAAGCGGATAAGGTTTTGGATGAGGCTTAACTTCTAAGCCTAACTTTTTAACCAAGGATTCTGAAATAAGGTTTGCTTGAGAGCCTAAATCAAATAGAGTTTCTACTTTTGCATGGTTTATAACAACTCTAATATGAAACAACTCAATTCTCTTACGTTCATTAGAAAGAGGCTCATTTGATGAACTAGTGCTTTCATGTGATTCAGAATCATGAAGAGAATGAGTACCTTTTTTCCCTGCTGTTGTGATCAATGCCTCATCGCCTGAGTCGGATCCAAGGTCCTGCTGTGCGGTTGCTACCGTCTTCTGCTTACCCTTTCCTCCATATCTCTTCGGCTTCTTTTCTGGATAAAGTTTCCAACAATGATCGTCATCATGGCCTTCCTTTTTGCAGTGAGTGCAATAAGGCTTTTCTCCTTCATCCTTCTTTGTTGACGTCCTCTTCTTTTCCTTTCCCTTTCCTTTCCCTTTGAATTTTCCATTTGAAGGTTTGGAAAGCGGTTTCTTTGAATGATCGTCCT
This sequence comes from Pinus albicaulis, assembly GCA_034641835.2. Classification (NCBI taxonomy): domain Eukaryota; kingdom Viridiplantae; phylum Streptophyta; class Pinopsida; order Pinales; family Pinaceae; genus Pinus; species Pinus albicaulis. The sequence goes on along the minus strand of CM076572.1, from coordinate 938,123,482 downwards.
TATCATTTCTGCCCCTGTTCTCAAGATGAATGGCCTTCACACTGGCCGAGTCAATGGTAGTAGGTTCAAACATTAACAATGAATTTCTAATGTAACTATGCAATGAACCAATGTACTTAGTTACAACTTCAGGAGAATCTAAAGAGATGCCCAAACTTAATGCCTGTTTTCGAAATTCTTCAGTAAAGGTTTGCACATTTTGTCCTTTACCTTGCCCTAGGTACTTCCACTCCATTAAGGCTTTCTGTTTGTAACCTAAGGGATAGAATTGATTTTTAATTGCAGTAATAAAATCTGACCAGGAAGAAAGAAGGTTACCCAAGTTACTGCTGCTTCGAAGTTTGCTCTCCCACCAGATGAGAGCTGTGCCACTCAATCGAAGAGAAGCCAATTGGATTTTCGCCTCGTCCTCCATAATCTGTTGGATCCTACAATAGAGTTCAAGCTGCCTAATCCAATTGTTAAGCTTCTCAGCATTACTTTCACCATTATATACTGGTAGATCAAACTTAATATCTAACTTAAAGAAAGGCTTGTTAGATGCATTTACAGAATTTTTATTATGATGGTTAGAAGAGGAGGAAGGACTTTCATTTCCTGAAGGGGGTGGATTTCCTCCACCATCTCCATGCGCTGAACCTTGCCCTTCTAAAGAATGATCTCCTATTTTCTCTAACCTTTCAAGTCTAGAGAATAGTCTCTCTACTCGATCTTCCATGGTATAGAAAGTTTTGTGGAAATTGAGCTCCTCTTCATTCCGATCTTCGTCTCCCATGTTCCTTCTCTGACGTGCACGTCCTGCTTCGGGATCAAAAGCCTATAGCGTCCCTTCGCCTCTTCTTAGCCTGCTTCTTGTTAGCATACAAACATGTAATTCACATCTACAAACACCCGCTCCGATACCACTTGATCCAAAATCTTTTGTTTGAGATGTATAAAAGAATTAACATGTGAAAATTGTAGCTTTTAAAACAAGAAACTTTAAAGGCATAAGCGGAAAAAGAGAGAAGCAATTAACATCATGCAAGAAGACACAAGAGTTGATATCGGAGTTCGTCCAGGAGGGACTACGTCTCTGGGCCCTGCTCTAATAGTGGGGAGGCCCTGCTTTCATTAAATGGCAAAATGAAAGTACAAGTACAAAATGAGGAATTACACCCTTCTACCTGCCCAATCTGGAAATGGCCGAAAATTGCAGACCTCTGATGACAAAATGGGCAACACCGTTGGATTTGTGGCATCGAGTAGTGCTGAATCCATATAAAACTTGCCCCAATCGGACAAAGTGAAAATCTGGCCCCTCTGGAAAAATGGCTCAGATCATGGTTCCGCCCCCCTCCTGCACACTGCTCAAGGTTCCACTGCCTCGTTTTCCGTGCTCGCTCCTGTCTTTCCTTGGGCGCACAAATGAATGAAATTTTAAATAACTTAATGCGGGCGGACTTTCCAAAGTCACCGTTGGATGAGTTGGTTGAAGATCCGCATTTGTTGGGCGGAGGTCAGGTGATCTAATCCCAACCCCGCCATAAAAAGGCCGACTGTATTTTCATTTTTAAACCACATTATGTTTTTGAACCGACGTTGAACTGTTTTATATTTTAAAATATTTGAACCGTTGATGTGGGGGGGGGCGGACCCATGTTGGGCGGCCCGCCCCATATGAATACCCGCCATGTGTAAAAGTGGAGGCGGTGGGGTTAACAACCCCCTCCTGTATTAATATGGCCGTTGGTACGCGGGGGTGGTGGGGCTGACCACCCGCCCCCCAACAGCATTTTCTTTTAATATAACATGGATACGGCATGGGGTGGCGGGGTTGGTGGCCCGCCACCCTTATTATATTTTTTTTTGTTTTTATTGTTATTTAAAACAATATGTCGTTTTTTGAACCTTCGAATTTTGACCGAAGGAGTGCATTTAACGGTCCCACAAATTCGCCCGGAATCTGGCCAGGTTGGTCGGAATCCGGTGGCCGGGTTTCAGCAAAATTGGTGCCTCCTTAGTCTGCCACATCACCAAGTCAACCTCTGAACGTTGACTGCTCCTAACTCCTTCATTTGGACTCGGAATTGAGTGCCGTCTACGCCGTTGGATTCAGAATTTCGAGATCTACAACTTGAACTTGGTTCGAAAGATTTTCAAGCACTTTGATTTTTGAGCCTTGTACTCAAGCCATTTGTACCTGTACCTGTTTAATCCACCTGGATCAGTATGAGTGGTATTACTCACTCTAGATCTTTTTCTGAGAAGAAAATGTGTAATTCTCGAAAAATTCTACTAATGATAAGATTTTTCCTGGCTCGAATACTTAGCGAGAATGCTTAAATTTAGAAACTTTCCACCTAGACCAATGTGAGTGTTTGACATATTTATAGATCTAACTTTCTAAAACACCCCCATGAATTGTGAAATAGGAATCTCATCCTCAACATATTTGGTCCTCCTAAGCACCGGATTTGAAGAAGATGGTTGATTTCCCACATCATACTCATATCGCTTCCATGTGACCATGACATATAACATCCCATAATGGTTGGGATCCATAGGAAAGTTCTTATGGAATAATTCCAAATCACCACATTCAATTCATATTCTCCCATCTAAACATATTTTTATGTAAAACAACTCTTATGTCTCCCTTCTGCGCAATAATGATGAAACAAAATCACGCATTGTAGTAGGAGGAAGGTCATTGTGAAAATTCTTCTTAAAAAATTATCGAAACATGTCATAATGAAGTTTAATTTAATGTGATATCATAAACATGTGTCACGAATTGTATCAGGCCTAATAAACCATGTTTTAATTTTTGAACCATCCTTATGAATATCTTGACATGGGGTTAGAAAAAAGTAAAAAAGAGGTGTGGATTTAGGGCCACTTACTTTCCTTCTAGTTAAGCTAAGTCACAATGTGAATTGGAATGAGAAAAAAAAGTAAAACTATATGTGAATTAGGGTCACTGAATTTCCTCCTAGTTAAGCTATGTTTGTGTGCAAAATTTCAAATCAAAAGATAAGCAATCACTCTACTTGTAATGATTAGTAAAGCAAATTGGTTGGTAGTGATGGTGTCTGCAAGGTGAATAGTGGAAATACAGTGTGTTTTAATTGCAAGTATGTGAATATGTGGTGATCCTTTATAATTCCCCTAATTACACTATGTGATGTTTGTTCCTTACAAAAGAAAATATGTGTGGATAATGGGCCACTAACTTTTCCTAATTATGTTATGTGAGCATATAGGGAGATGGAAAATTAGCACTTTCGGAAACATTATATTGTCATTACCAACTAAATTGAATTACATAACTTGATAATTAAATATTCTGAAAGAACCATCAAAATATTTGTAAAACTACCTTTTAATATGCATTTTATTAATATTTACTCAACATAGACACATTGATGCCTGAAACAAATCAGAGTCACATGAAACCATTATAGATTAAGCTTATAAAAAATTAATTTTATCAAGCCAATCCATTGAAATAGCTCAAATTTTTTGCTTATGCATAAATCATGATTTAACTTCAAGAGATGCCATAATTGAGAACACCCAATAGAGGAAAAATCATGTAAATGATAAGATTTTGCAAAGTAGGTGATTCTATGCTGCATTTTTTAAATAGTTGCAAAGTAAATATACCTTTTTCCTAAGTAGTATAGTCCCGCAAGAAATAATATCTCTTTACTATCCCCTCAACACGTGTTTAAGAAATGAAAAACTTAACCATTAGGTAATAGGATTGAAGGTTGTGTGATAAAGGTGATCCATTGTTCTATAACCCCAAAATTTTACTAGTGAATACATTTGATTCTTTGGTTGGTTTCACAATAAGTCCAATTTACTAAGTGAAGTGTTTGAACTTTTTCAAAATTAGTTCTTCTTAGCAAAAAAATTTTGTTTCTTCAAAATATTATATAAATCCCAAACTAAAAGTGATCCCTATAACAAGGACGGTATTATAATATTTTTCATATAACTCATTCACCAAACATTTCAATTAATATATAACGCGAAGTAAAATGAATTTTGAGAAGGGAAGGAAATAGAAAAGTTATTAAAAAATAATAGGTATTAGGAATAAAATTAGAAGAACTGGAGGGTAAATAAAAACCTAAAGAAGCGAAAGAGATTGCCTTAAAAATGAGAAGAGGATGAAGAAGATATTGTATAATAATTTTCAATGTTTTTGAACTAAATACTAATAGAAATTAAAGTTTATTCGTATATAGGGAGTCTAAATACATATTGAGGGAATTATTACTAGCTTAATGATATGGAGAATATTTTGAATTTGAAATAATGGGGGATTCTTGAAAAATCAAGATAGTGATTACCAATTTGAAGGGCCAAGTTGATTTCATGAGAAAGAAAAAGAAATATATATCTATATTTATACAAATTTAATTATATAAGATAATTTGTGACTAAACAAATATAAAATACATAAATACACACTCCATACAAGAAGGAACCTATTCAACTAGCTTTTAAGTATGTTAATATTTGAAAATCACTATTCAAGATCAAATTAGTTGGAAATTTTTTTCTTTGTGAGAGGCACCATATCATTTAGCATTTTAAAATGTGTAACTAAAATTACCATAAAACAATAGTAAGAATAAATTTCTTAAAGGAATAAAGTATCGTAACTAAAAATAACTTCACAATTCCAAACAAAAAGTGGAGGAAGCCTGGGAAGAGAAGTATGAGAAGACCAATAAAAAATTTTATAAGGGAAAAAAAAAGAAATCAAGAGATAGAGGTTTTAATGGATTTAGAGAACAAGGAATATGCTTCAAGGTATTCTCAAAAATGGATGTACATTGTTATCATTTGTGGTGAAGAGGGGAACAAGTGATTTTAGTGTTTTTTTAGAGAATGTACATGGAAATTTTAGCACAACAATCAAGTAGGGCACAAGGAGAGGTAAGAGGATTTTAAAAACTATATGCTTATTAAATGAACCTTTTTTTATGAATATGCAAATAAGTATCAATGCCTTTTATGTTTTCAATTATTTTCATCAAATCTTGACAACTTTATAACCTCTTTTTTATTTTTCAAGCATAGTTTGCAATATATTTCATGATTACAAGTTGAGAAACAAGTAGATGAAAATTGACATTAGATTGGAATAGTATAAGAAGATTAACATTGTAAACATTTAGCATAGCATCAATGTGTTCATGTTATTTTATTTCTTTTGCAATTATAATATATGAATTTGTTATTGATTAACCACATGAGCCTTCCACGGAGCGTTGTAGTGATATGCAATAATAGAATCCATTTTGTGCAAGCACGAATCTACACTACACTTTGTGTGTATTTAAAAAACATGATCTCTTTAGAAAATTATCATAACATTCTTTGGGATTGAAAGAAAAAACTTGAGGTTTTCAAAGGTATGGATCATCTTTTAGGATTCAAGGAACCATTATGTTATGATGATGGATGTCATGAATATTTAATTTTGTTTTATGTTTAACAAAGAGTGTGATCTAGGTGGATACTAGGGGCCACCCACCTATTCCACTTCGTCCCCCAACATTGTTTCTTTTAGTTTTTCAGTTTCCTTAATTGTACCACAATTTACTGTTTTTGGTATTTTTCGGGTCCTCAAGTTATGGAGTCGTTTTGAGGCCCTAAACAAAGTTTTTTGGGGATAAAAGGAAAACACAAGTCTTTGACTCCTTGTTTCATTCGAAATATTTAGTCCTTTGAAAAATCTTTCTAACTAGGTATTTTGCATGTCAAACAGAGATCGTATGCCAAAGTTAAAGTTGATGTACCAATTTACCCCAGCATGGCCAACGGATTTGGTGATTCATCTCTTAAGGTTAGGTTTTTGGATGTTTAGGGTTTTCCATTGTTTCTCAATATAAGTATGCCTTTAAGCCTCATTGTAACACAGTTCAGACGCATGTATCCACCACATCTCTTCTTTGAGATCAACCACCATCACCCGAGCTAGACTTTTGTTTCCATTATGTATGTAAGCATATTTCAATTCTTTGATATTAATGAAATGAAGTTTTATTTCTGTTGCATATTTGTATTTATGGTTATAATTGTATTCTTTTGTGTTCCTGTCTAATTTTGGATCAGTGGTATCAAAGTGGTTTTCTCTTCCTCTATTTTTCTTTGAATGTCCCCAACAAGGTCAAGCTATAAGGAGTTAGGGCTCGAACTAGTTGAACCTTTGCACGACCATCCTCGCAAACCCTGACAGCCTCCCATGGTGTAAGAAAAGAAAGACGACGGAGAAGTATATCCTTTCAAAATATTTCTCTAAGAATCCCTCGAGTGACAAAGGAACGTGATGATGGATAACTTTGCCCAAATCCTTCGACGAATGCCCACAAGCGACGCATCTTCATTCGATAGTCACTCTGGAGGCACCACTCCCTTCAAGGTACAAGTCAACTTTGACATTCCCATATTTGAAGGCCAGATAGATGTGGACATTGTATATAGATGGTTCAATCTATTGGAAGGATATTTTTTAGTTCATGATTTTTCCAATAGGGAAAATATTACTTTTCCGCTCCTCAAATCCACCCCCCATATCAAGGACTAGTTGGAAACCTACTGCGAACAAAGGGACGAGAGAGAACTCTCATTGTTTTCAATCGAACCCACTTCTAATTCTTTCTCATACGCTATCAAAGAAAAATATTACCCCATGGGGAGATATGAGGACAAGTACATACAATGGACTACGTTGTGGAAACAAAGGGATCAATATGCACATAAGATGGTGAATCTGTTCCATACCCTGTGCACAAAGTTGGGTATCAAAGGTTTGGAGAAACACTTGGTGCTTAAGTACCACATTTTTTTACACATATACATTCAAGAGAAAATGGAGTTCCTCGACATCTCCTCACTTGGTGCAACATACTGATATGTTGCCAAGAGCGAGCAAAAATTGAAATGGAAGAAGAGATATTTTGGATCTGCGAACCCAAATCAGAGCAAAGGAAAAATCCAATGCTAAGTAAAAGTAGTGACATGATCAGCATCGGGTGCCACACAAGTTCCAGGTGGGTGACAAATTTTGGCTACATTTGCAGAAGGAGCCCTCATTGGGCCCCACTATAAGCTTTAGTTGCTCGGATATGGGGACCCATACACCATCACCAAGGATGTAGGGGACAATGCCTTCGAGCTCAAAATTCCACCATTCCTTGGCCTGCACCTAGTGTTCAATGTGGACTACCTTTGGCCATACTTTCCACCATTACTAGACACATCTGACATTGCAGAACAACTCACTCCAACGGAGTTGAACCTGGAATGCATGGAACAAGCCACAACTGATTCGATCATGGACATGCATATCAAGAACACTCTCCAGTATAAGATCCAACTATATTGTGTTGTCAAAGCTGTCCACCTCCTGCACCAAGGCAAGTGGCTCACCAGGGACCAAGTTTAGTGGAAATTTCCCCATCTTATGGAGGAACTCAATGCAATGGGGACCATTGCTTCCTAAGGGGGGAGGATTGATACAGGTGGATATTAGTGGCCACCCACCTATTTCACTTAGAACCCCACCTTTGTTTCTTTTAGATTTTCAATTTCCTTAATTGTAGCACAATTTACTATTTTTGGCAGTTTTTTGGGTCGTGAACTTCCAGAGTCATTTTCAATCCCAAAGTAACGTTTTTTTTGGAAAACGGGCAAACATGATTCATTTGACTCATGTTTGTAGTTGAAAGTTGTATTCCTTGGATAGATATTCTAACGAGGTATTCTACATGTCAAACGAAGATCGTATGCTAAAGTTACAACCCCAGTGGGTTGATGTACCAATTTACCCCAACGGGGCCCACAGATTTGGCGATTCATCTCCTAGGGTTATGTTTTTGGATGTTTAGGGTTTTCCATTGTTATTCAATAATAAATATTCCTTTGAGCCTCATTGTAACACAATTCATAGGGATGTATCCGCCACATCTCTTCTCAGAGATAAGTTACCATCGCCCAAGCTAGTTTGTTTCCATTATGTATGTAAGCATATTTTAGTTTTTTGATATTAATGAAATGAAGTTTTATTTCCTGTTGCATATATATATTTATGGTTATATTTTTATTATGTTGCATTCATGTCTAAGTTTGGATCAGAGTGTCTTATCAACATGCACATTGGAAGGAAGGATACTCTTTCTCCTTCTAGATCTTGACACCTTTTGTCTCTTTTAACTCCTACAACGATATCAAGCTTCTATCAAAATAATTCTTATATAGGTTTGGAGCACCTATGCGACAACCATTTTTGCTAATCCCTCTTGTAAATATTGCTATGAATTGTAATTCATGTAAATAATATATGGAAATGTAATGGTTTTCTTTAGTTAAATCACATCCTTAGTTTTTGTGGGTTGCCCTCAATCATTAAAATTTGAAGCCTGGTTCACAAATTGCATGAATTCAAGTGGTTTTCGATTTGCAATGAACCATTAATCACACCAAGTATTTTTTCTTTAGTTTTCGTGAAATATTAATTTCCAACTACATGGTATTACTTTTAATGCTTATTTTATTTTAATTCTATTGTTTCATTCTCCATTTTTTTCTTGTCTTGAATCATATTTCCTAATACATACAATATGGAGCAGGTAATATGATAAGAGAAACAACTTGAATTACCTGCATTTCTATGAATTTTTTGAATTGGATAATATTTTTGTTCTCTCAATGTCTATCATATCCTCCTCTTCCTTTCTCTACGCTTTTCTCGCACTTCCTTTGTGCTTGGCACTTTCTCTCCTTTTCAAGATCAAATTCTCCAATTTCAATGTTTGTTATCAATTTTTGTGTAATTTTAATGTTACGTTTTTTTCCATGAATGAACGCTCTCTATTTTTTTTATGAATGAAAATTTAGATTTTTTTTTTTTTTCTTTTTCTGGGTAGAAGCAAGATCTTGATCGATTTCCTAGGTTCATAACTTCCTAGTCAATTCCATCAATATATTTGTGTGTTCGGTTGGTGGAGATTAATGTTTGCAAGGGAAGGGCTCGATTGAGCCTCTGTTTAACCACCTTCAAGGCTCAATTGAGGGTTTCTTAAACCCTTGATTTAATTATTTGAAATTTTACCTCAAATGCTCAATAAAGCTACCAAGGGACTAAAAAATAGAGTTTTAGCTCCCCTATTTCTCTACAGCACCATTTTGTAGCCTAGCCAACTTAAGGTAGTATTTTTCCTTAGGTCGCGGAGTTGATCATGTTGGATTCATGAAGGAATCCTTTATCCAATGGCATATGAGTTTGACATTTTTGAATTCATATGATATTTTTCATCTAATCTCTTTTAAACATTGTGCTTGAATTTTTTTTGGACAGATTCAAAGGGGTTGATTGAAAAATCAATAACATAACATATACAACAAAAAAAAATTTCAAAAAAAAACCACCATCTTAATTTATGACGTCCTCTTCAAAATGGTACTCTTGGTTTTTGAATTAATTGAAGTAGTAGAAAAAAACATTAAGTGAAAATATGTGTCTAAAAAATGCAATTCAAATATTAATTTGCCAAATTCGAAAAGTAATAAAAATATATATTTTTTCATAAAAAAAACAAAGTTTTAATATGCATGTTTGAAAATTTGCAAGGACAAACATTTTATTTAATGGAAAATTAACAGATTATATGACACTAAATTTTTTTGCAAAAAATGTCATTAGGACAACAACATAATTCTCCACAAATTGTCTTTTTACTCTGAATCAAAATTCACAATGGCTATATGAATTTTGATGGCTTCAATTCCATAAATAAGTAAAATTTTGGAATTTCATCACCACATTTGACCCAAAAGTGTAACCCATCTTCATGAATAGATTCAATTCCAATAAATCAATATTAGATTTTGGGAAAAGTTGACTGGAAAATATACCAAAAAAACGAAAGCATAAAAGAATTAGAATATGTTAGATCTTTACGTGGATAGGCATGTCCATTTTGGAATAGGGATTCTATAAGTTTAATTTAATTATCAATAATTATTAGGTAGATGGTAGGGATTTAACCTCAACAAAATATTGTAGAATGCTCTTAGTAGTAGTCACATATCAAAGGTTTAAATTTATCTTTAAATTAGTAATGCTCTTTTTCCCATTTTAATTTAAATAATTAATTAAAAGAAAATGTCATATTAACATTTTTCATATGAACGTGAATTATGGTTTTTTGGGCATGTTGTATTAGTAAGTCATGGTATTGACATGAGGTATTCTAGAAAAGTATTTACAGATTAATAATCACCATGGTAAAGTGGGTGTGAATCTCCATAACTAAGAATCTACCAAACACCTAGTGAGTTGCCACCACTATAACAGTGAGTTGTGGCTAATAGGATAAAAGGATAATAGCCATTGTAACAATGAGTAATAGAACAACACCGCTATCACTTTATGAATAAACCAAAGCTAAAAAAATAACCACCTCATTAATTTTTCATTCTAAGCTTGATGATATTTATATTGGTAAAGTAGAATATAGTGAAAATGAAGTGTGACCTTTTTTTAGGGAAACAAAGACCACAAAGAGTAAAAAATTAATGTTTATCTTGCATGTTTACCAGGTAGTGTCCTTTACATCTATAACCTTATTATTAATATTGTGTATATATATTTTTAAAAGAAACATAAAATGTAATTGATGTAACAAAAAGGGGAATCATAATTCATAATTCCCCTCTATAAAACTAACCAAATGAAAACATTTATTCCCAATGCAAGTAGACATCTTCTTATTTTTACCATTGTTGAAAATCCTTATATTCCTTAAGATCTCCATCATTGAAAATGGGATTGGTGGTATCTTTAGACATATGAGGAAGTATTGTTTTTTAGATTGAGATATGCTTAATATCCTTTGGGGTTTTCACTAAAATACTAATGTTATAAATTGTTATACAAACTATTTCAAACTTTTTATCCATTAGAAACAATTTATGAATAATTTCTTGTTATTGATGATCTATTTCCTCCATATTATATGCTATGAACAATTTGTTCAACTAAAAATCTTTGTGAGATTGAAAATTTGGTAACCTTGGATTGAGGGAACTCGATGTTCAAAATCGAGTCCCCCAATTCTACTTCAACATGTTGAATGGATAAATTACTCATTCTATACCTAACCAAGTTTTCAGTATGGGAAATGTCTTATTTGATAGCAGTATAGAAATAATAGTGTTAATTAGATGTCTCATTCATGGAATCACAAACATACATTTTTGCATGAGGGATATTCAAGTGTAGGGGATCATTGGGATTTTTATTGGTCACTTTTTTGAGCTTGCATTTGTTAGAATAATAGTTCATTGCTAGAGTTTAGCATTTCAATTTGAGGAAATTAGATAATATATATAGATAGCTACCCAGTTAGAGAGAAAAAAATGAATGAGGCCTCCTAGATTGACACATGAATTTCCCTGATTGTAGTTTGGATTTTTCTACCCAAGTTTGATGTTGAGACAAACTAGATGACAAGACAATGAAAATGAATAAACCAAAAAAAAAAAGTTGAAGTAAGCTAAATGAAACAAACTTGGAAGAAATACCAAAGAATTCATAAAGCTCGCCATTCCTTATTCCTATATGCATAATTTTTTTCTTAATGAATGAACCATTTAAAAATATGCCACTTTTTGAGGTATGATGGTTCATGTGATGGGATTAATCGTCAAATCATACCACCTAAGAATCAAATGGAAGGCACATGCAAAAAAATATCCCATTCTAAACACCATCCAAATCGATGTTTATTGCATGATGCAGTCCACATGGACAAGACATCTTGTTTAGTTTGGGGCTTGTGACACCTCATTTGGTAAAGTTATGACTACTACAATATTGTAATTAAAAATTTTAATTAAAATTTAATAATAATTGAATCAAGGTGTGTTGCCCAGTATGAGGGCAATGTTGCAATGGTGTAAGTGTGTGTTTGCAAACATTTACATGGCACAATTAACATAAATAAATAAAATACATATATGATTTCGAATTCAATTTGTTGTATTGTAATTTGTGTTTAATAATAAAATTACAAACAAAATTTTCCAAAAATTTTGATCTGAAATGGGACTTGAATATTTTCCAAAGTGAATTGATTGTTAACTTGATCGCTTAGTGTGGAAGACTGAAGGAAAGAAATTGATTTTATGACTTAATCCAAAATTTAAGAAGCACAATTAAACATGAATTTTCAGCGAAGAAAAGAGATAGAAGACAGCAAACATTGATTATGGAGTTCGTCTCTAGTTAACTACGTCTCTGGGTTCACTTCCAAGATGAGTGTATGTTTCATTAAGGAATGATCCAAGGAATTATTTACATATAAATTCACTAGACTAAATGTCTTTACAGGCACCTCTAGTCTCTGTCAATAAAGCTCTCCCTCCCAGCTTTCCAACGCCTGTCTCGGTGCCCAATTCCGCCTCCAAACGACCAAGATACACCTAAAAGAAAATTGCCTCCTCTCTTCACAAAATTCTGAACACAAGCCTTCAAAAACACTCTCCTCATCCATGGAGCAATGGGGTAAATTTATGATGAAAGTGAAGTTCAGGTCGAACTCCTTGGGCCAAAAATGGTATATTTTGTAATGTATTAAGTGTGATTAGTTCTCGGTCTTATAAAAGTGGAATGCCTTGTGTTTTTGTTACATGGTGGTTAAATTAATCATAGCACGCATAACCAACTAAAAACACAAATAAACTTCAGGCTAAAAATAAACCTGATGGTCTGGCTAATGGTGGAGAGGTTGGACCAACTGCATGTGACTGGCAGCAGTCTAACCACTGGTTTCCACCTTGCAAGTTAGGTCCAGTTGTTTCGGGCTTCGCTAGCGGCCAACTGTCCATGTGACAACTTCACATCCTGACGGCTACACTCTGCAGTCTTCCTGACGGTCAGGTCTAACGACGCATTAACATTTTCGACTGCTCACATGTGTTGTGCCTTCTTCCCGATGGTCTTCTCTCGCGCAGTTAGACTGTTATACATTATGCTTTGGGTTATTACATAGTTTAAACACCATAGGTTTATGCGCTTTGGTCTCCACCATGTAGTCTTTTCACCTTAGCATAGGTTTAGGACTATAGTTTAAAACTTTAATACATATGGTTTAACACAATTTTCACCACATAATGACATTTGCACACCATGATTGAACACTCTCATTGGATCATTGAAGAAACTGAAGACTATACTGGACTTCCTTGTCGATCTTGGATTATGCAAGATCCTCCTGGATCAAAATTACAAAACAATGATGGCAAAAACTTTTGCACAACGATGATCATTGTTACAATGGCAACCCAAATAAGTCTCCTAGCAGTGACTCACTGGTCAGAATTGCGGCAGCGACTCACTGGTCAGCATTGCGGCAACTCACTGGTCACCGTTGCAGAAACTCACTTGTCACCATTGCGGCAACTCCCTAGAGAAAAAATAATACAGATACACTACTACACCAAGGGCATTTTAATACATTTGTTTAAGACAAAAGAAATCTTTTGTCTTAAAATTTACCTACCCTTCCTCACTTAGCAGAGGAGAAATGCACTCTGAAAATTTTTGAAAATAGTAGGCAAGCGCTTTGGCGCTTCCAGAGCACGGGATCCGTGGCAAAACCTCTGAAATTCTACGCATGTTAGCTTACTCTGATTGAAATTGGGTTTCCTCTCTGAACTAGTCAGCTTCCTCCTATGGAAAGGCGTTGTCTAACGAGCCAGAGGAATTGCCCGGACGGTTAAAATTGGCCGGAATCCGGGCCAAAAAAATTTAAAAAATCTTGCAGAAACAGTGCTTGAATCTTGATTTTAAGATTGGAAATGAATTCAGCACCATCAAAAACCTGTAGCACACCCAAAATATTAAACTTTGATAGTTATAACATGGATTTGGAAAAATTCCTGCCGGATTTTCTGAAAATCTTACCGGAATTTTCATGATTTTCAGGGCGATTCCTCCGGCTAGTTAGACTACGGCCTATGGAAATTGGGTTTCCTCTTTGAAATGGTCAGCTTAATCCGATGGAAATTGGGTTTCCTCTCTAAAATAGTTAGCTTACTCATTGAAAATGGCAACAAGTCAATGTGTGGTTTCCTCTCCCTATGAAAATGGAAGCTCCAGCAAGCTCCTGAAAATGGCAGGCGAGAACCATGAAAATGCTTGATTCGTGTTGATTAGTGTTCCTGAAAATGAAAATGGCAAACGGACTCCCGACTCCCGAATGCGCTCGATGGAATGAATGAGCTTTCGAGCTCCTGAATGGCGCTCGACAGAATGAAAATGAGCATGGAGCTTCCATGCTCGGCGGAAAAAGCTCTCCAAACGTGAATCGAGCCTTATCTGTCCTCCCATGCATGGCAGATTTGAGGATAATTCGACTATACACTCCATTTACTCCCCCATAAATTTGTTAATTCAAATTTCAAATTGGAGCCCTCACTCTGTATACAGATCGTAGGTGGCCATTGGTGAACATATGCGACCTGTCACTTCAGCGAGCTGGCCTGCAAACGGGACTGTGGTTGCGTGAGTTAGGCAAGTCGTGGTTGCGTGAGTTGGTTGGTTGATGGTAGCAATTATAGGCTATATACGACTATGTATCGGTCTTTCAATCAAATGAATATTTTAGTGTTTTTTTCTTTCCATAGATATAAAAGAGAGAGAATACAGTACATGGCAATGACATAATTGAGAGAATTGGCATAGGGATTGAACGGGGAATTCTAGCGATATCCCAAGGCTTCATCAAAGAATTTCGCCCATGCTCTCACTCCCGGATCTACCTGAGGTCGTGGAATTGGGTCTTTTCCAGTCTCCCTAATTACCCTGCCATGGAAATTTCAATAAGATTCATCATCAAAATAAACAATAATAATTTAATTAAGTTTATAGTTTTTACCGAAACTAACCTAAGTTTATAGTTTTTAAAAAACTCACTCAGTAGTAACAGATTTAATAAGCCAATCGGCACAATTTTTATGATGTAATTGAATGGCGTCAGAGTTTTCAATTTTGTTATGGTGACTTCAACTTCATCTATATTCAGGGTTCTGGTTGTTCATTATGGTATATAATGAAGTTTATAAATAAGTTTGCCTTAGCCAAAATGATTAGGTGTTGGACTTTTTAGATGCTTAATTCAAGTAGATTTAATGAAGAGTAATCAAAAAAATTTATGGCTAATTTTTAACTAGAATTTTTGCATATAAATTATTCGTGTTGTTATGACTATTGTTAAATTTTCTCATATAAATTGTTCTTGTTCTTATGACTATTTTAATTGTATTGTATTTATTTTCCTTATTACTAAGGATATCTTTCATAGTATTTTACTTATTTTGCCTTGCTCATATTCTTAACACTGAGTGATTATATTTATTTTTCTTTAATTAACTTTGTAAAAAGATTAAGATTAAAATGTGAAATAATTAATTTAGAAATTTACAGTGAATAATCTGAATTGATTTTTTATTATTAATAAAATTTAAATGTATAAAATTAAATTAGAAATGAATTAAATGAGTTAATTTGAAACCAAATTTTTTATGAAAAATAAAAAAATGAAAAAATATGACAATTATATAGTTGAATATAAAAAATTTCACCATCATTTTGGATACCAAAATAATAATATAACTATATAAATTAAATAATTAATAAATATTAATAATCATCAAAATACTTATTTAATATACTGTAACATTGAAAATTTGTAATCTTAATCAAAATAGAAATTACAAACACATTTAAAAAAAAAATTGAAAATATTTACAAAATAATATTATCATATTCTCAAATCTAAAACATTTATATATATTTTTATTTTATTTTTAAGGCAAACCCACCCTGCCTATCCACATAATAATCAGTAAAAATTGGCGAGTGCACCTATTATTAAGATTGTATAGGATAGAAGAGATCACCTAATATGACCGAATTGCAAGACAACATCTCCTGTTTGAAAGTCGAGATTTGCCATCTAGGACCTATGTATGGAGGACCTCCGCCTTGCAGATGAGGTGCAAACTTGTCCAGCCCCACCCCATATCAAGCCCCCATGAAGAATTCATACTCGAAATATTCCACGTTCAGAGCAAAGTTGAGTATATCAGAGTCCATGGCATGATAGGTGGCCAGTAGAAAAAGTGTAATCTGGTGGTGAACATGATATGATTTTTTCTTTAGCTTTAGAAACCTTCACAAAACTACCCTAACTACCCTCTGGAATTAATAACAATAACAACTGGAACAACCATAACACTCAGGCTTATAGAGCAATCTATCTGGGGTAATGAATATATTTTTGAAGGAGCATCTCCAGATTCACTGATGTTTTCTCTCCATATCGTTTTACACTTTATCTTTTTACATTTTATGGAGACTGGACTATGGGTGCCCAAGGCTTTCCCTAGGACTGTATTTTCGCAGATCTAGATAATATTCATTCTATTTGCTACTTTGATAGGGTTTCTACTAGCAGGCGTTGTGGGTGTGGAGTCTTACTTCGTATATAGATCATTTTATATCTTTCCCCTTCCTATGGTTTGGTGGCCTAGGTAACTCATATTCATTCTATTTGCTATTTTGATAGGGTTTTTACTAGTGGGCGTTGTGTGTGTGGAGTCTCACTTCATCTATATAGATCATTTTATATCTTTCCCCTTCCTATGGTTTGGTGGCCTAGGTAACAATAGTCGAGTTGTTGGGGTTATGGGGTGCTTTAGAAGTGGCCCAGTGGCTCTGTTTCGATAGCATTCTTGTGGTAGGTGATTCTCTTTCTACTATCAGAGGGATCCAAGGTAGTTTAGTTGTTTAGATTTCAGCTCTTCTATCGTTAAGGCTTTATTTTCAGAGGTTACTTTCCAAAAAGATACTAAAAAAACAAAAGCATAAAAGACTTAGAATATGTTAGATCTTTAAGTGAATAGGCATGTCCATTTTGGAATAGGGATTCTAGAAGTTTAATTTAACTATCAATAACTATTAGGTGAATGGTAGGGATTTAACCTCAACAAAATATTGTAGAACACTCTTAGTATAGTCACATATCAAAGGTTTAAATTTATCTTTAAAGTAGTTATGCTCTTTTTCCAGTTTTAATTAAATTAATTAATTAAAAGAAAATGTCATATTAACATTTTTCATAAAAGTATTGACCTGAGGTATTCTAAAAAATTATTTACAAGTTAATAATCACCATGGTAAAGTGGGTGTGAATCTTCATAACTAAGAATCTACCAAACACCGAGTGAGTTTCCACCACCATAACAGTGATTTGTCCCTAATAAGATAAAAGGATAATATCCATTGTAATAGTGAGTCATAGACAAAACCATTATCACTTTATCAATAAACCAAAGCTAAAAAAATAACTACCTCACTTTTTTTCATTCTAAGCTTGATAATATTTATATTGGTAAAGTAGAATATAGTGAAAATGAAGTATGACCTTTCTTGGGGAAACAAAGACCACAAAGAGTAAAAAAATAATGTTTACCTTGCAGATTTACCAAATAGTGTCCTTTACATCTATAACCTTATTATTAATATTGTGTATATATATATTTAAAAGAAACATAAAATGTAATTGAGGTAACAAAAAGGGGAATCATAATTCCCCTCTATAAAAGTGGCCAAATGAAAATATTTATTCCCAATGCAAGTAGACATCTTCTTATTTTTACCATGGTTGGAATCCTTCTATTCCTTAAGATCTTCTTCATTGAAAATGGGATTGGGGATATCTTTAGACACATGAGGAAGTATTATTTTTTACATGGAGTTATGCTTAATATCCTTTGGGGTTTTCACTAAATAATTAATGTTATAAATTGTTATACAAACTACTTCAAACTTTATGTATATTAGAAACAATTTATGAATAATTTCTAGTTATTGATGATCTATTTCCTCCATAGTATGTGCTATGAACAACTTGTTCAACAAAAAAGCTTTGTGAGATTGAAAATTTTGATAACCTTGGATTGAGGGAACCCCATGTTCAAAATATAGTCTCCCAATTCTCTACTTCAACATGTTGACTGGAGAAATTACTCATTTTATACCTAACCAAGTTTTCAATATGGGAAATGCCATCTTTGATAATAGTATAGAAATAATAGTGTTAATTAGATGTCTCATTCATGGAATCACAAAAATACATTTTTGCAATGAGGGATATTCTAGTGTAGGGGATCATTGGGGAATTTATTGGTCACTTGTTTGAGCTTGCATTTGTTAGGATTATAGTTCATTGCTAGAGTTTAACATTTCAATTTAAGGACATTAGATAAGAGCTATAGATAGCTATTTAGTTAGAGAGAAAAAAATGAACTATGTCTCCTAGATTGGCACATGAATTTTCCTAATTGTAACTTGGATTTTCCTACCTAAGTTTGATGTTGAGCCAAACTAGACGACAAAACAATGAAAAAGGAATAAACCAACAAAAAAGTTGAAATAAACTAAATGAAACAAACTTCGAAGAAATAACAAAGAATTCATTAAACTCACCATTCCTTATTCCTATATGGAGAATTTTTTGCTTAATGAATGAACCATTTAAACATATGCCACTTTTTGGAGCATGATGGTTATGTGATGGGATTAATGGTCAAATCATACCACCTAAGAATCAAATAGAAGGCATATGCAAAAAGATATCCCATTCTAAACACCATCCAAATCCATGTTTATTGCATGATGTAGTCCACATGGACATGACCTCTTCTTTAGTTTGGAGATTGTGACACCTCATTTGATAAAGTTATGACTACTGCATTATTGTAATTATAAAATTAATTAAAATTTAATAATAATTGAATCAAGGTGCGTTTGGTTAGCATGGGGGCAATGTTGTAATGGTGTAAGTGTGTGTTTGCAAACATTTACATGGTAAAATTAACATAAATAAACAAAACACTTGTATGATTTTGAATTCAATTTGCTAGATTGTAATTTTGTGTTTAATAATAATATTACAAACAAAAATTTTCACCAAATTACAAACAACGATGGCCATTCAATTGCCGCAATGGCCACTCAGATAAGTCTCGTAGCAGAGTCAACTCGCTCGTCAGCATTGCAGCAACTCGTTGATCACCATTACGGCAACTACTTGGAACAACATTCAGAGAGAAAAAATAATGCAGATAATTTATAGAAAATGCATATAATTTTTAAAAAGACCAGTAAATTTACCTTTGCAAACAGTAACCCTTTCTCGCTTCGCAGAGAAGAAATGCACTCTGAAAATTTCTGAAAACAGTAGGCAAACGCTTTGGGGTTTCGGGTCAGGGATCCGTGGCAAAACCTCAGAAATTCTACACACGTTAGCTTACTCTGATGGAAATTGGGTTTCCTTTCTGAACTGGTCAGCTTACTCCCATTAGCTTCATCTCTGAAAATGGAAATAAATTAACACATGATAGCTCCGGCGAGTTCCTGAAAATGGCAGGCAAGAACCATGAAAATGCTTGATTCGTGTTGATTCCTGTTCCTGAAAATGAAAATGGCGAGCAGACTCCTGAATGCGCTCGACGGAATGAATAGGCTTGGCTTCCGAGCTCATGTTTCCTCACTCGACGGAATGAAAATGAGCATGGAGCTTCCATACTCGGCGGAAAAAGCTCTCCAAACGTGAATCGTGCCTTATATGTCCCTCCCATGCGCGGTAGATTTGAGGATAATTCGACTATACGCTCCATTTACTTCCCCATAAATTTTCTAATTCGAATTTCAAATTGGAGCCCCCACTCCGTATATAGCTCGTAGGTGGCCATTGGTGAACATATGTGACCTGTCATTTCAGCGAGCTGGCCTGCAAACGGGAGTGTTGTTGTGTGAGCTAGCCAAGTCGTACCGGCCAGTTGGCTGGCAAACGAGAGTTTGCAGTAAGCTAGTGCCAATGGAGTATTTGGACGGCGAGCCCGGAAATGGACGGGAATGATATTTTAACATTTATGGGATCATCAACTTTCTTGTTTTTGTCTTTTGTAATTCAATCTTTCTTACTCAAACTAATGATCCCATCAGTGAAAAGACAATGCCATGGAATTGATGCTAACATACTGAAGTAATTGTGGCTGATGTCTGTGAAAGCATCACATTCCAAAATGAAATGTTTTTCTGATTCCACTGTCCCAAAAGTGCAAAAAGTACATACCCTTTCTTTCCAAGTTTCTTTAGGTCTCTTCCACCGTCTCATTTCACACCGAAGTTGATGTGAGTTAGTTCTTAATTGAGCAATAAGAACCTTTTCCCTCCAGAGAATGCTAGCCCCAATGTATTATTTTTGTTGGAAATCACAAGTGGGGTTGAATTCTTGAACATAATACTTCTTCTTTCTACCCAACTATTTTCCCCATATACCCTTATGGAACTTCTCCAGCACAAAATTCTTTAACTCCTTGCTATTAGTGGGACATGCATTCAGGTAAATATTTCATTTTAGCATCCATTTATTGTTTTGTCTCATCCATGATTTCTTTCTTTCACTCGTACCTTAATTGAAGATAACTTTCGGCCATCTACCTCCTTTTGTTTGCTCCATTCTCTTTAGGTACCTTATAAGACGCACCATGGCAATTGCTTCGATAGGAGCTACCCCTGTTTCACTCAGCATTATCTCATAGGGAACCGAACTTTTTATTTTGAACTTGCTCATGATCAAGCATTTTTGAACTTTTTCAATTTGTTTCCATTTTGAAACAGAAATGTTGCTAGCCCACAATTCACACCCATATAATATCATTGGACAAACTAGGAGTCCAAAAAGTACTTTGATTGTGTTCCAATCCCATAACGCTACCTCTCTACATCTATTTTGAAGTGCATATAATGCTTTCCACCCTCCTAAAACTCTGTTCTTTCTGCAATCCTCCCAATTAAGCTTGTTGTTGAAATCAATCCCGAGGAACTTGTATTCATTTAATTCTTCAAGAATGTTGCCTTGAAAGAAGAACGTATGTTGGCTTTGCTTCCTTTTATTATAGAAAATCATTATCTTGGTTTCACTGGTATTGACTTGCATCCCCGCTGCTTTACAAAAATGCCCAAGGGAATATAGATGCATCTGCAATCCTTGGGCCGATTTAGCAACCAGTACAAGATCATCTGCATATAGAAGAAGCTTTATCACAAACTCCCCCAATCGAACACCATCCCCACCTTGCAAATTTAACCACTCTTCCAGTTTGTCAATATATAAACCAAAACGGGTAGGGGATAAAGGGCAACCTTGCTTGACTCCGATGTCACTTCTAAAACTTTCTAAAATGCCTAGTGAAGTTCTAATTTTGACTTTCACTTCTTCATAAAGCCTATGGACAACAGCTCTATATTGTAAAGGAATTTCAAGTTCTTCCATTCTACGCCACATCTTATCTCTAGGGACCGTGTCAAATGCCTTTTTGAAGTCAACAAAGCAACAAAATACTTCTTCTTTGCTCCCCCAAACCTTTTCAACAATGTGTCTCAGTCAACGCCAACGGAGTTTTTTCATATAAGTTGGAAACGGATGAGACTTGGTCTTCGAAAGGGCCTCGCCAGCGGCGAGGGGGCGTGAAAAACACGAAGGGTGTTTAGTTGACATGTTAGCTTACTTAAAAATACACTTTGAAAAATCAGCTTGTTTTGGGTATCTTTATGTCGATTGCAAATTAGAAATTTAGGAATATCCTCGAATTTGATAGTGAGGGGGGAGGTCAATTGAATATACTGAAATCTAAAAATTAGATGAGAAATCAATTGAAATCAAAATTTTGACATCTCTTCTGCCTATTACATTTTAAAATATTCCCAAAATCTACAATCAAAATAAATTCAATAACCTGATTTGACATGTTAAAAATTTCTAAATCAAAATTTAATATCAGCAAAAGAAAAAAAAAGAAAAAAGAAAGTTAAAACTTCACTAATTTAACATAGTGTGAAGTTATATTGGGATTTCCCCAACATACCCTGTAAGAACCACATAAGGAGTGCATGGAGTATATCGTTTTGTCTATGGTAAGACCCACGTATGTCCACTATGTAAGACTCACATAGTGGACATTAGAATGGCTATGATATATTTGTTTTGGTAGTTATTAGGTCTGTTGATAATTATGGTTGATGGTAGCAATTATAGGTTATATACGACTATGTACTGGTTTTTCAATCAAATGAATATCTGAGTGTTTTTTTCTTTATATATAAAAAGAGAGAGAATAAAGTACATGGCGATGACATAATTGAGAGAATTGGCATAGGGATTGAACGGGGAAATCTAGCGATATCCCAAGGCTTCATCAAAGAATTTCGCCCAGTCTCCTTAATTACCTTGCCATGGAAATTTCAACAAAATAAACAATAATAATTTAATTAAGTTTATACTTTTTACCGAAACTAACTTAATTAAGTTTATAGTTTTTACAAAAACTCATTCAGTAGTAACGGATTTAATAAGCCAATCGGCCCAATTTTTATGATGTAATTGAATGGGGTCAGAGTTTTCAATTTTGATATCGTGACTTAAACTTGATAGAGTTTAACCTATATCCATGGTTCTGGTTGTTTAGTATGGTATGTAATGAAGTTTATAAAAAAGTTTGCGATGGCCCAAATGAATAGGTGTTCATGCTTAATTCAAGCAGATTTAATGAAGAGTAATAAAAAATTTCTATGGCTGATGTTTTAACCAGAATTTTCTCATACAAATTGTTCTGGTTGTTATGACTATTTTACCATATAAATTGTTGTTTTTGTTGTTATGAATATTGTTGTGGTTGTTATGACTATTTTACTATATAAATTGTTTTTGTTGTTATGAATATTGTTGTTATGATCATCTTTTATGAATATTTTTAATTGTATTGTATTTATTTTTGTTATTATTATAGATATTTCTCATGGTATTTTACTTATTTTACCTGGTTCATATTCTTATTTTTAATACGGAATGATAATAATATTTATTTTCTTTAATTAACTTTGTAAAGAGATTGAGAATAAAGATGTGAAATAATCAATTTAAAAATCTACACTAAATAATCTGAATTGATTTTTTATTATTAACAAAATTTAAATGTATAAAATTAAATTAGAAATGAATTGAATAGGTTAATTTGAAACCAATTTTTTTTAATGAAAAATGGAGAAATGAAAAAGTATGACAGTTAAATGGTTAATGGTTGTTATGACTATTGTTAAATTTTCTCATATAAATTGTTCTTGTTTTTATGATTATTGTTGTTATGAATATCTTTAATTGTATTGTATTTATTTTTTTGTTATTACTATAGGTATCTCTCATGATATTTTACTTATTTTTGGTTACTCATATTCTTAACACTCAATAATCATAATTATTTTTCTTTAATTTACTTTGTAAAGAAATTGAGACTAAAAATGTGAAATAATAAATTTAGAAATCTACAGTGAATAATCTAAATTGAATTTTTATTATTAACAATATAAAATTAAATTAGAAATAAATTGAATAGTTTTATTTGAAACCAATTTTTTTATTTATGAAAAATAGAGAAATGAAAAAGTATGACAATTATATAGCTGAATGTAAAAAAATTCACCATTATTTTACATACCAAAATAACAGTATAACTATATATATATATATATATATATATATATATATATATATATATATATTAAATGATTGATAAGTGTTAATAGTCATCAAAATACTTATATGCCATTTAATTTATTAGTTATTTAATATAATGTAATATTGAGAATTTGTAACCTTGGTCAAAATAAAAATTACAAACACACTGCATAACTTTTAAAACATAAAAATAATTTTAAAATATTTGCAAAAAAACATTATCATATTGTCAAATCTAAAAATATTTTTGTTTTTTTAAATAAAAATTTTGAAAGCCAACCGGGCACACCCACCCTGTCTATCCACACATAATAATCAGTAGAAATTAGCTTAACGATAATGAGTAAGAGTGCACCTATTATTAAGATTGTATAGGATAGAAGGATAGAAGAGATCACCTAATATGACCGAATTGCAAGACACATTTACAGAAAACAAAACTCGAAGCTGATTCCCTCTCAAAACTAGCTTTGTCTTTTCAGCCCATATTTATGGGCTTTGAAAAGGTTGTGAACGATACTGTTCATAGCCAAGGCTCTTTTGTAATTTTTTGAGCATTCTCAGTATCTGCAGTGTCCCATTGCCCTGTTTTTTTGCTCTGCTCGGTCCCTGCTGGGTTTCTTTCGGGCCCTGGTGTGCAGAGGGAACGGCTGTATCCTTTTTTTGGCTTTACTTTTCTTCTATTTTTTTCCTCGATTTGCAGCATTTCTCTTTTTGGATAGTTGGCGATCATTTTCTGCCTTGTTTATGTTGATATACTCGTGGTAATGTCACTTGGTTAAGTAAATTTGCTTTATTTCCATAAAGCAATAGTTTTCTTTATCTGCTCTGTTTCTTTTTTTCCCAGAAATGCAGGGCAAGGGGTATGATGTTGGGGTGGAGAAAAAATTACAAAACATTTCTTTAATGAAAATGTTATTTTTTTCCTCCTTGAAATAAAAACAACCATAACAAATACACAAAAGGGCAGTGGCGTGGACATTTTGATCTGTACATAATAACATATTTCTGTTCTGGTTAGGAGCTGGTGATGCAGAAATTCAAGAAAGGGCATAATATTTTATGGAGTTGTTTTTAGTGCGATTTTTTGAAGTTTCAGGTGCTGGAATCCGGTGAAAATTTTTGAGGTAAAATCTTGGTTTTTGTTATTCAAACTGGTTTTTTGACTCTATATATGGATTCAGCACCCTCAAAAACCTATAAAGCACTTAGATTGTGCAAAATTAGCAATCAAACTTCTCTTTTCAATAAATTTCTGTCAGAATTTAGAGAAATTACACCGTAAAAAATCACCGTAAAAGCCTTCAAAAAGTCACACTAAAAACTACTCAATATTTTATAGAACTTGGCCTAACTGAAATATTCGACTACTCAATATTTTATAGAACTTGGCCTAACTGGAATAACTGGAATATTCGCTGTCACGTTCTTTGAGCTGTAAAATTTGCTTCCCTTCGCTGTAACGGAGCGGGTGGCCTCTGGGCCAACAATTTTCACGAGCAATTTCCTCCTAAAGTCGCATCAAAATTATAATCAGAAAGAAAAGAAACGGATTGAATGCTCCTTTTTTTTGGAAAAAAATCAACGATCCTTCATTACTGAAACAAAAGATGTAACATGTGCAGAACTCTGAAAGCTTCAAGCTAGAGAAATAACCAGCGTACACAATCAAAAAAGACAGAGTGCCAAAATATACTGCAAACGAGTGTCTCTGTGCCAAAAAAAAAAAAACAGGGCATGTGAATGTCAAAGAATCCACCATTAAAAAAAAAACAGGGTATGTGAATGTCAAAGAATCCACCATTAAAATTTTAAAAAAAAACAGGGCATGTGAATGTCAAAGAATCCACTATACTGCCAGGGGAGTGGCCAGCCGTTGCCCATCCAAGTCTGGCTAAGTCTGGCTGCAGAGAGCCAGAGGCATCCAAGTACAGAAGAAAATGAGCAGTGTAGCAGAGCATATACAGCTGAGTCCAAGAATCCACCAGCCCACCAGAGTAGGAGGCAGAGTACCTTTCACGAGCTGAAAGATCCCACGCTGCAAATGGATCCATTGACCGGATATTCGAAACACATCAGCCCATCCAGACAGAGGTCCCTCTCTTGGACCAGCAATCTGCCAAGGAGTTATGCTTCCTATAAATGTAAATGTGGCAGAAGGTGATCCAAAGGGAAGGAGGCCGCTTATAAGCAGTATCTATGCATAATTATAAGCCGTATCTATGCATAATAAGCATCAAAATATTTACTAGCACTTATTACGTAATACATTTCATATTGTTAAAAATTAAAATAATTATAAAAAAATCATTAAATTATTATTTTATTTTTATTAGGAATTTGGCTTCTGTGATCCATAAATTGTGAGTAAAAGTTTTTGGTAAAAATCACATCAAAGTAAATTTCGCTGACACGTTTTGAACCAACTAGTGTGGTTCATCATCAAGAGGCGTCGACCAAATTTACTTTGATGTGATTTTTACCAAAAATTTTACTCACAACTTTATTGTTGTTGTTAAATAATAAAAAGAATTAATATATAAGTTAAACACATATATATTAAAAAAAAAAAGAACAAAAATATTAATTATGAAGATTTAATCCATTTACTTTGAAGATTGAGTCCACTTTACTATAGATATTCATAATTTATAAATAACTTTTATTATAATATCATAACTTGTCTCTAAATAATTACTAAAAAAACTTAAATTAAATTAAAGCCTATAATATTAATAACATAAATATTATAAAATTATAATTATCTTGTACATTTCAATCTTAAATCAAAATTATAAAAATACAAAATTAACCTTAATTTTTAAAATATACTCATTAAATTTAAAAACCCAATAAAAAACCAATTCCAATAGTTTAAATATATAAAATACCAACTCTTATAATTTAAATACATGAAATACCAACTCTTATAATTTAAATACATGAAGTATACCTAATGTTCAATAATTAATCAACTAGCCACAATTTAAATATATAGACCATACTTAAAATCTAATATCTAATAATATTTAAATATATGAAGTATACGTAATGTTCAATAATTAATTAACTAACCACAATTTAAATATATAAACCATACTTAATATCTAATAATAAATTAATTAAATTCATTATTAAAGTTATTTTAATTATATACCTGGTGTATTAGGTATGATTGAAAAAATAAATTATATAAAGCTTTGTGGTCTAAATATTTTAAAAAATAGGTTTTTAATTAATTTTAAATTGAATTGTTTTTAATGTAATTTTTTGGAAGTTTTTCTGGTAGATTTTTCTTGTTTATTTTCTCTAAAATCCAATAGAAATTCATATAAATTATAAACTTGATAAGTAACCTCTATACAATAAAATTTCCCGAAGGGTTTTATCCTTATATACAATTAAAAAAACCAGTTTAAATAACGGAAATCAAGATTTCATCTCGATTTTTTCTACCAAATTCCAGTACTGAAAACTCCAAAAAATCACACTAAACACAACTCCATTTTAAATTTGATTAAAGTTTTCGAAATTAAAACTTTTAATAGTATAATATCTCTACATTATTAATTTTCTTGTTAGATTTGGTTTTCATCCATGTTAGATTAGGTTTGCATCCATCTTCAGATGATGATAGACCACCATAGAGAATTCCAACTCTTCACTCCAAAAATCATATGGGAATTTTCTGGACAAAACACCCATTCCCAAAGCCAGTGGATTCACAAAATCATACTTACAAAAATAAGCTACTTATAAATTCAAAGTTAATGTGTACCCTGGTTATTCAAAGTTACTATGGTTGTGCACCGGTTATTAGTCTAGTGGGTACAGGCCCTCCTACAGAGCATGAGTTACTGATGATACTGTAAATAGCTTCTGGCAATGCGCCCGTTAGCCCCGAGCGGATAAAATCCACCGGGGATGGACTCATTTCCGGTCTCATACAAAATTCTCAAGATTTCCCGAGGCGTTCTACTGTATGCCAGAGAGTTTGGATCTGCAGATAAAATGTTGCCGCTTACTCTTCCTTCAGCTCCCAGCTCCTTGGGAACTATTATTCCTTCATCTACAATACCAGTCCTGCCCAGGCAATTCCGAAGGTCCGATATCTTCCCTGTCATCTCTGCAACTGTTACTGCATATGGATAAACCTCCCAATTCCTTCTCTCGTATAGCCAGTACCGTATCACTGCATCCTGCCCTGCTTCCACTCCCAGAAGACCTGCCAGAAGCTGCATAGACCTCCAGGAAAAATAATTAAGAAAACAGTTTGAAAGAACAGCATAGTTTGGGTATTTTTTTGAGTTATTTTTAGTGTGATTTTTTGGATTTTTAATGAAGTGGTTGAAAAATTGAGATGAAATCTTGATTGGTGTTATTTAAATTGGTTTTTTGATTGTATATATGGATTCAACATCCTTAAAAACCTAGAGACACTTGAATTGTGCAGGGATTACCGATCAAACTTGTAATTTAGAAATTAGAACAGAAAATATCAACAAAAAGCTTCCAAAAAGGGGCATTAAAGACAACTGTTTTTTTTCTTTTCTTTTTTTGGAATATTCTGAAATTTTAAGATGAGCAGAGTAGCCAATTGAAGAAAATTCACTAGTTATTTGTTTTTTTGGTTGATTATAGATTTTGGGAATATTCTGAAATTTTACTATGACTGGAGTGTCGAGCCAATTGAGATCAAATCTCTCTTCATTATCAAAATTTAAAAATATTCCCTAAATCCACAATCAACAACATAACTAAAAAACAACTTGATTTAACATTATGAAAATTTTAACCTCAAAATTTGAAAACATAATCAGAGAAGGGTTGAAACCTTACTCTTTTAGCAGTGTGTGAAGTTATATTGGGACTGCCCCCAACATAGCCTGTAAGGCCCACATAAGGAATGCAGTACATGGCAATGACATAATTGAGAGAATTGAAGTAGGGATTGAACGGAGGATTCAAGCGATATCCCAAGGCTTCATCAAAGAATTTCGCCCATGCTCTCACTCCCAGATCTAGCTGAGGTCGCGGAATTGGGTATTTAACAGTCTCCCTAATTGCCCTGCCATGGAAATATTACAAATAAGACTCATCATCAACATAAATAACATAATCCCCGGATGCGGGTGACCACCGTTGACATCGGGATGAGCGGAGGCTGGGTTGATGCGTGGCATCGCCACAACGCAGCCGGCCGACTGCAATCACTCCACCATACCCGCAGCATTAAACTCCTGGCTCTTCACAATACTCGGCATTCAAGCCGGTGGGGAGGACGAGGCCATTGCCTTAACTCACCACCGTCCTCCAAGTGCATTTGCTCTCCCGCCTTCTCGATGCTTCCTCCTTACGCTCTGCATTTCATGTGGTTTGTCACCATGTCTCAGCTCATTATTCCTCTCGGCTCTGCGTGCCCTCCGGAAGCCAAGCTCGCCAGCTTCAGAACGGCTCTTGGCCGGAGATGCACCCTCCTTTGCTGCGTGGAATTCGACTCTGGTTTTCATCACTGTCAAGGTCATATGCATCCCTGGCTTCTTGCTTATCCGCCCCAGGTCTTCTCTCCTGGTCTGTCGCCGTCCACTCTGCCTACTTCGCCTCTCCTCTTCCCTCGACGCCTGCACTCTCCCTGCAAAGTCATGCCTCGGCTCCGGCACAGGCTCAGATGCCGCAGAGGCAGCACCCGAGCCAGACCTGCCTCCAGGCGTCGCTCACCTCCTAGCCCCTCGAGCTCTCCGGATTCTGAACGTCTTCGTCGCCCCTCCACGCGAGTCTCGTGCAGAAGAAGAGCTCTGCCGGCCCACCACCCTCCCTCTCCTCCGCGCAGCGTCTCTCCCCATCCTTCAGAGCCTCGCATTCCAGAGTCTGCCCTCTTGGCCAACCCGTCCACTGCGCTTTTCCACTTCCCTTGTGTCATGAACCAGCCCATGGTAGTGGCGACCATCTCTGTGCAATTCAAGGAGCTCCCTCAGCTCAATTCGGGACCACCTCCTCCGACGCCTCCAGGGATTCGTTCTCACGAGCTCCAGTCTGCTTCGGTTATGCGCCCTTCTCAGCTGAACAGCCCACGCACCATGGAGAGTAGCGAGCTCGGAGTTGGCAGCACTAATCCCACAGAAGCGCACCCAAAGCAGAGCGACGCAGGCGAGGCAGCAATTCCCATGCAGGATGATGATGAATGCGGCTACGGATGTCGAATTGTCGAAGAATCCCCCTCTGATGATTACGGTCTCTAAATCCTCCAGTTTCACTGCATTTTCCAGGTTAGAGTTTTTGTATGGTTGGTACCTGCTGAATTTTAGGCCTGAGGACTTGTCTAATCTCAGTTATAGTTTTTGTTCATATTGCTACTGCTTTAAGACTTACTGTGTAATGCTGGTTTCCTCTTATGAGGCAGCAACTAATTTCTCCTCGCGCTGGTTTCCCCACGAAGGCAGCGCTTTTTTTGTCATTTGGCTGAAACTCGTCCTACTGCTCGAAAAGCACCTCTGTATGTACCATATTTTATCACAGTAATAGAATTTAGTCTTATCTAGAAAAAAAAAAAAACATAAATAACATAATAAAAATTTAATTAAGTTGAGGTGTTGCTAGGAGTTTTAGAGTTTTGTTGGAATCTAGTAAAATAATTTTGATCAGATCATAATATATTGTTATCAAAAATATATTTGATATTTAATATATTTTTATTGTATATATAAATTTAATATTTTGAAAAACCCACTAACATTTTAATTATAAAAAATTTCAGAAGATTTAAAAAATCTCTATCAAATTCGACCAAAAACATATATGTAGAAAAACTCCAAAACATCTATTATTGAACACAATAGTAACAACTTTAATAGACCCATGGACCCAATCTTTATGATGGAAATGGATCGTTGGATTGTTTATGGGGATTGTAAAAAGTGAACAGGTATTATGCCTCATTAGGCAGTTAACTTGGTTAGATTTAATCAAATTGAATTTTTGTAAAGGTTTTTTAAGATAAAATTTTATTGTTGTTATAGATGTTTTTTTTAATATTTTATTTATTATTATTATTATATAAATTTGAGATTATGATAGTTTTTGAAATATTTTAAAGTAAAAAGTTAAATTTGTATTATAAATTTAAGAAAAATCAAAATAAAATAACATTTAAAAATTTACAATCAAAATAATATAATATAAAAATAACCTTATTATAAATATAGATATACAGTTGCTTATATTTATTTATGTATGTTGTGTTGCTTATATTTCATTTTAATTATAGATATATATAGTTGTTTATATTTATTTATGGTTTGTTGCCTATATTTAATTTTATATTGGTTGTTTATATTTATTTATGTTGTGTGGCTTATATTTAATTTTATAAAGATTGAAGATATGAAATCAATTTTAAAATGAATTAAATGATTTGATCTGAAACAATTTCTCCTTTGGGAAATAGAAATGAAAAATATGAATATGATGAACTTTTTAAAAAATCCAACTTTGTAAAATTAATATAAAATGAATTAAAAGTTTGATGTGAATTTTTTTAAAATAAAAATAAAAAATTATAAATATTGAATTTGAAATTTATCATTATTATAATATATGTCAAGTAATATGTAATAAGGATAGATTGATTTAATGATTGCCGTTTGAGTGAGCTCATTAATAATATGTGTTTCTTTGTATTAAGTTTTATGTTTAAATTTATAGGGATAGACTATATATATCTTAATGGATTTTAGCAATTAAATTACTTTTTTCCAATAAACAAGAGGATTTGTCTATTGTCTTCTAAACAAGGAGATTTCATAAATTAATTTGGGATCTAACTTATAAACGAGAGGTGTCTCTATTATTTGGTAAATAAAAGGGTCTTCCACATCCAAAAAAAGTTTTTAGGTTTAAATTTGATGTCTAACTTAATGGTTAATTTAAAAATAAATATAATACTAAGAATATAACTATTATTAAGATTGAATAGGATAGAATAAATATAATACTAAAACTAGTACAACCACATTAAAAATATTAATATGGTTGAGATAGTTGAAAGTTTCATAAATATAACAAAAAAAACTATTGCAACAAGAAGAATTCCTTACTAATCAACATGTATAAAAAAGTTATGGGTCAACTTTAACTTGAGGGAAAAAAAGAATTACACACCCTATATAAAATGGACCATTTTTTTAAATAAAATTTGATTATATATAAATGAATGTCATAAATAATAATGAGGAAATGGAGGAATTTATTAGAATTTGAATAATCTCAAATCCCTAAAAAATTGGTGGGTAGAGAGACACTTGGCATGAATCTAATTTTTTAAATTTATTAAAAGTAATGGACCATTTTGCTAAAGAAAATTTGCTTATATAAATTAATATTATAAATAATAATGAGGAACTTTTCATGAAGGAACTTATTTAATTAGAATAATCTCAAATCTTTAGGAAATTTGTGGGTGGGAAGCCACTTGACATAATCTACTTTTTAAAATTTATCAAAAGTCTATGCAACCTAAGAAACTCTGTAACACACTACAACCCTTGATAAGCATTAATTCTAAGCATATGTTGAGTATATTCAGCTAGGCCTTAAAGTTAACAGATCCTCATCCACCTTAAAGCTTTTTTTAGTCAAATGATGAAGCATGTGTTGAGCATATTCCCTTGAGAATCAATCTAGGCCTTTAATTAAAAAAAATAAAAAGTAAAAGTCATCAGATTCTCATCCACCTTAAAAAAAAATTTGTTTATTTCTCGAGTGGTCTGAGTTCATCCGAGATTACATCACCCTAACCCAGGAGCTTGTAAGCGATCAAAACAGGTCCTCGTCCACTTTAAAGTTTTTTTTATATCTGTGGTTTTGTGTTTTTTTCAAGTGGTTACATCATGCTTGACCTGTGGCTTGGGAAATGTGACCCAGGGCATCTAAGCAGTGAAAACCCCATGATAGCACCAGGTCTATGTGCAACACCAACACTAAGCTTTTTGGGTTTAACTTGTCTCCTACCCCTAGCAGAAGGGCAACAACCTCCTTAAGGTTTATGTTGGAACACCTAATCCTACATGGGTAGGTGTGGAATGCAAAAAGTCACAATAGAGTCCAAGTGACCTTGGAATGTGAAACCAATAGTCACACCATTGTACTATAAATGTACATCTTTGTATAATGGAAAACAAGAAAGCCTCACGCTTATCTTTCATTGTGTGTTGTTTCTCTTGTGTGTGCTCATCTTCCTCATACACCATGTGTGTGCTTCAACATGGGGTTTAACATGGTATCAGAGCGGGCGATTTCTGGCCCTGCTCCACTTTGAATGAGCCATTTGTGTTTATGGCCTATACATATCTGCAAAAATTGTTGGTTTTTTTGCAGCACTCAAGTGTTTGTAGCAGTCTTTTTGCCACATTCAGAAAGTGGTTTTGGAGAAGGAGCAGCATTCAGAAGAAAGAGCAGCATTCAGAATTTGTTTTGAATAAGAGCAGCAGTGGTTTTGAAGAAGACCAGCACTGCCCATCTGAAGGTTTTCATTCTCATTTTTCCTGCAATTTCTATTAATTTCTACATTGAAGAGTTGCTGGAAAACACTGTTTAAAGAGGGTTTCTGAAGTAGAGGTTTCTGGATTTAATGAGAAAGAATTTCTGAGTTTTTCATTCGAAGATTCCTGCAAAATTTTGGATTTTTACTGCTATATGTTCCAGAAAAACTCTACTCTATATTTGAAAGAAAAAAAATTCTGCTGCTTTCTGCAATTTTGGAATCATTCTGCTGCTTTCTGCAATACTGGACTCTCTCTGCTCTCTGTTGTTTTAAAAAAAAAAATTAAAAAATTCTGCAACTTGGCCTGCGGCCTTCCCTACCTCCCTGCAAGTCGACCCTCATTCCTCACAACTCAACGTATTCCCCATCATTACACCCTACAGCACACAACTCCCCTACCTCATTGCATACACCCTATGCTCCCTACCTGCTAACCCTGCGCCCTCTTCCTCCCTTAACACTCCCCACGGCTCTCCATATTAACGCTCCTTCCCTTCCCCATCTCGACCTGCATATCTCGGCACCTGCTCTTGAGCTCACTCGCCTACCCGCTGCCAAAACACGCCTCCACATCTCTGCATACCTACCCTATCCTACCCTACCCTACCCACTATCCCCACGCCATTACTCCGCCCCCATCCTACCCTATCGTACCCACTATCCCCACGCCATTACTCCGCCCTCTCTAACGCTCCAACTTACCCTCCACTCACAGCGTTGCACTCTTCCCTACGTCTGCCACTCTTCCCTTACGGCCTCTCTTAAGCATTCACTTTTTACTTTGTTATTTAAAACATGGCATTTCTCTTTTCTAATTAGAATATCCCTCCCCTTTAACGCACTACTCCCTTTCATTTTTTAAAAAAATCCACCTTCCACATTTAATATTTCCCCTCCTTTATTAAATTCCCTCCCTTTTAAAACCCTCTCCCTCCATTAATAAAATACCCCCCCCACTTTATCTCTCCTTCCACTAAAATTAATCCCCATTATAAAAATCCTTTCCCCTTTTCTTTTTAATTACTCCCCTCCCCAATCTTGTTTAAAATCGACTTTTATATTTAATTACTCCCCTCCCCTCTCATTTAATACCCCCTTCCTTTTAAATTAACCCCTCCCTCTTCCATTTTTAATATAGTTCCCAATTTCCATTAATTTAATTCCCTTTTTCATTTTTAATAATTCCCATTCTCTTTTTAATTATTTCCCTTTCCCTTTTTAATTAATTCCCATTAACTCATTTTTTAATTTATTAAAAAAAAAAATATAAAAAAACAGAGAAAGAGAGGAAAGAGTGGATTTGAACAGCAGAAAAAGAGGAATGACATGTGAGCAGAATTGAAGAAATGGTATGGACTATATTTAGAGAAAAGTGGATTTGACATTCTATGATTTGTGGCATAAGGGTGATTTTTTGAAAAAAAAATTGACATTTGAAAACAAGTTTGAAACAGCTCCTTGAAGAAGAAAATTCAGCGGCATAGTGTTTTCAGCTGCACATATTTTGCAGAAATATTGTATTGAGTTGACATTGTATTTTGAGTGGAATTTTCCTCTTCATTCATAGTTGGAATCAGTGAAGTTGAGTTGTTGATGTAAGTCATTGTTGATTGCCCTCCATCATTTGAGGAGCACATTTTGTACTTGAGATTTCCATAGCTGGAAATTCTTTGCAGTCATTTGTATTTGTTGTTGAATCACATTGTAAACGGGTGCATTTTCGGTTGTAGCCGACACCCTTTCATTTTTTGAGCCTAAATTGTTGAAAATGGCCAAAATCAATGAGGCATTAATGTTGTTGAATGACCTCATTCATTCAAATGTTGATGATGTGATAAAAATGAGCAAGGATGCTCTATGTAACATTCAGAGTTGTTTGCAAGATGCACTAGAAAAGATTGAGTTTTTGCAGTTAGAATCTCAGCTTCAAAAAGAAGAACTTCAGCAAAAGAGTCACCATTCTGAACCTGTTTCTGTTCAGAAGATTGAGATTGACTCCCATCAGCAGCAAGAAGATAAAGTTCCAGATGATTCCCATTCAGTTCATTGTACTAGAGTAGATGTACATGCAGATGCAGCAGTTCAGCCTGCACTTCCTAAGCCCATCATCAGACCTTGGGAAGAGCTTGTCTACAACAAGCACCGAACTGGTCTTGGATATGACAAGGATGTGTCCTTTCATATTTCAAACTACACCAAACCCATCATATTTCAGAGTGCCAGATTCATGTATGACAGTTCACCTGCAGCTGTTCCAGATCCTGTTCCACTTCCACAACAGATTGAGAAATGCCAACACTGTGATCGAGTTGGCCATATGAAAGATCACTGTTTTGATCTTCATCCATGCAAGCATTGTGGTCGGCACACTCATTCTTCAGACAGATGCTTCAGACACAAGCCTCCTGCAAGAACCAAGATTCATCTTGGATGGATCGCTTCTTGGCAATGGGCATCAGCAGCCAAGAATATGTTTAAGACACATGTCAGAACTTGTTCACAGATATTGAACAAACTTGCAGTTGAGTTTTCGCCATCATCTCACCTTGTCCCTGACAGGGGGGAAAATGGTGGTCATGTACAAACTTCGACGACAGATCAAGCGAGCCTGAGCCACAATCTCTCATTCCATGTTCAGAGTTGTAGCCAGCAGTTCAAGCGAGCCTGAGCCACAATTCGTCATTCCGGATTCAGAGATGTAGCCAGAGACATGGATGCCCATGAGCATACCTTCGGTTGGTGGATAACCTAAAACCATCATCTTTGGTTGGTGGACAACCTAAAACCACCACAAGCGAGGAACACTTCCTCTAGCAGAAGCCTTCAGCTTAGCAGCCCTCAGCTTCTTGCCAGCATTGGTTGAGTTCCAGGAAATGCTTCAAAGCATTCCAGAGTTGTTGGTAACCCTAAAACCATCACAGGTCGTAGACCTCCCTTCTTTTAGGTCGAAGGTCTCCCTTTTTTATGAGGGAAAATTCCTCTAGCAGAAGCCTTCAGCTTCTTGCCAGTTTTGGAAGAGTTCCGGGAACTGCAACAAGTTTTGCGTTCCAGTGTTTGTGGTCATCCTAAAACCACCTCTTTTTCCAACATTTCAGAGAGTTGATTCAGCCCAAGTGCTGCCATGTATACTTTGCAAATTTGTATTACAACTCTTTTCTTGGACTCACACATACCCCTTCGGATTAAGGGGGGATGTTGGAACACCTAATCCTACATGGGTAGGTGTGGAATGCAAAAAGTCACAATAGAGTCCAAGTGACCTTGGAATGTGAAACCAAGAGTCACACCATTGTACTATAAATGTACATCTTTGTATAATGGAAAACAAGAAAGCCTCACGCTTATCTTTCATTGTGTGTTGTTTCTCTTGTGTGTGCTCATCTTCCTCATACACCATGTGTGTGCTTCAACATGGGGTTTAACAGTTTATTC